>APFE030693001.1:0-48872 GCA_000404065.3 Pinus taeda | reverse complement strand
TCTTACCACCATAGGGGAAACTCACCTGATTCTGCTTCCCATATACACAATTTTCACAGAAATCAAAATCCAGAGAGCTATTACTCATACCTTCTACCATACCTTACCATGAAGTATTCGAAGGCCCTTCTCTCCAATATGTCCAAGCCTTTGATGCCACAGCATGGTCTTCTCTCCAGAGACCACTAGATTTTCTACTCCATTTCCAGGAACCATAGAACTATTGCACCCATCAACAACAGTGCTACCTTGCAGCTTGTACAGAGTTCCAATCTGAACTCCCCGCATCAATACCAGTGCTCCTCGAACCATCTTGCAGGTATCCTTCTCGAATAATGTCTTTACACCTGCATCATCCAACTTACTTACAGAAATCAGATTTCTGGCCAACGCAGTAATATGCAGAACACCCGGAAGGGTTATAACCCTTCCACCTTGAAACTTCAACTTTACTTTTCCGCGACCAATGATTCTAGCCTTCCTATCATCTCCTAAGAAGACATCACACCATCGTATTTCTCATACTCACAGAACCACTCTCTATGTGGAGTGAAGTGAAAGGATGCACCTGAGTCAATTAACCATGCCTCATGATCTACATGTGTACTTGAAGAAGCCAAGTACACATCCCCACATTCATCTGAAGTGGTTTTCACCTTTGCAGAAGGAGCATCATCAGATCCCTTTCCTTTATCAAGAGCTTTAGAGTTACAATCCCTTCTGAAGTGCCCTTCCTTTCTGCATTTCCAGCACACCACCTTTATGGGTTTTTCTGGAGATTTATATCTCCCATTCGATGACTTATTTTTGTTTCTATTCTGGGACCGTCCTCATACAGACAAGGCATCACCATTTTGGTTGTCCATATTTTTCTGTCTCATCTCCTCCGTCAGCAAGGCTGAGACTATTTCATCAAATAGAAAAGCAGTTGCATTGCTACCTATTGCAATAACCAGACTATCCCACGAATCTGGTAGAGAATACAATAGACTGATGCACTTATCTTCATCTAAAATTTTATTATCAACAGATGATAACTAACTTACCACAATATTAAATGCATTCAGATGCTTTGTCACTGAGTCTCCATCTTTCATCCTCAAGTTATACACCTTTTTTTGCAGGAATAGTTTATTACCCAGAGACTTGGATTGGTACAAAGTCCCTAACTTGTCCCACAGATCCTTTGTCGTAGCTTCCCCTGATACATTCAGCAATATTGAATCTGAGACACACAATCATATTGTGCTCTTTGCCTTCCGATCCAACTTCTTCCATTCTTCATCGGTCACTCCCGTTTGTTTAGTACCCAGATCTACCGCGATCCACTGATCTTTATCCACCAACAGATCCTCCATCTTGAGTTTCCACAACTCAAAACTCTGACCATTGAACTTCTCAATCTCTATCTTTCCGCTGTTCGCCATCTTCTTTCACCACCAGAATCGATCTCGCAGATCTCCCATTGAACAGGTTCTACCACAGGCCCGAGTGAAACCCCTCAGCAACAAAGGCGTCCCCTTGAAGCCAAAACAGCTCCAATACCAAATGTAGGTTTTAACCCCGTACAGAAATTACCTGCATACGAATTCTAAATCACAGGAAAAATAAAAATACGAGAGCATAACACATAAAACACATATACACAGAGATTTCCCACTGGATCCCAAAACCGGGACTACCAACTTGATTTTTCACTATGTTCCTTTCAATGTTACAATACATATTTATACATGCCAAAGCATCCAATACAATGGACCAAAAAACCATCGCATCCAAAACCATGGACCGAAAGCCATAGGTAGGTTCACCAAACCTAATATAGGGTCCAAAAAAGATTTTCCCGGGATGTTTACCTGGACCCCGTAGAGGGGGGCTACCCGCCCCCCTCAAACCCCCCGGTTCACTACGTAGGTTAGTCGTGGAAAGAATATAACACAACCCAACATTCCTTGCTTTCCACTTCTACTTTCTTTTCTCCTTGCTCTTGATTACAGTGGTTGGGATGGTCCCCCAACTTCTAGATTTCCATTCTTTCCTCTAGCTTCTAGATGAGTAGCTTGTACAGATACCTCATCTATACTAGTGGGATTAAACATGAGGATGGTATGCCTCATGTAGCTGTGTAGACCACCAATGCACTTCAAAAGAGTTTCTGGTGAGTCTAATGAGATGCTCAACATCAATGCTCTCTTTTTAAATTCTTGAGTATACCCTTGCACACTTTGCCCTTTCAACTGCCGAAGAGTTTGCCAACTCATCATGGCTTGTTGCATGTAGGCAAATGGATAGAACTGGTTTCTGATGGCAGAGACAAAGTCACTCCAAACAGAGATGGTCTTACCATGTTTCTTCACATCAGCTTGGGTTCTACCTTCCCACCAAACTAAGGCAGTGCCTCCTAGGCATAGGCTTGCCAGCTGAATCTTACTCTTGTCAGAGTCTATGTTATGTACCCTGCAATACACATCAATTTGTCTAATCCAATTGTCCAATTTTTCAGCATTCAACTCTCCATCATATATAGGAAAATAAAATTTAACATCTAACTTAATCAAATATGCTTTCTTATTATGCACAGGGCTACTAGGAGGTGTAGGAAAGCTTTCTTCTTTTCCCTTTCCTTTAGAGTGGTCATGAGAATGAGATTCATCTTCTTCCTTATCCTGTTGAAAGCCTGATGAATCTTCATCCTTATTCTTTCTAAAGTGCCTATACATTTCTTCTACCATAGACTTCATAGCTAGGAAACTTTCTCCGAACTGGGGGTCTAGCCCTGCAGAACCTTCTTTTGACATTGTCTTCCAGGAATAGACTCTCCCAATTTCAGGATTAGTTTCCACCAACTCTTCTTCTCCTAACTTGAGCTTTGATCTAGTGATCATTCACAGCTAAACCAACACAAGCATGTCTAACCTTATAGCCTAGAGCTTTGATACCACTTGATCTGATAATCACCCTATGAGTGACCTCAGTTGAAGATTTATTAAACAAAGGTATTACAGACTCATTTGTTGGTGTGTGTTATGTGTAACTAAAACAACGGATCGCTTAGATTGCCAATACACAGACATTTTGAATGGAAAGATAGCAGAGAAATATAGTAAGCAATACAAAGACACACACAATTTTTAATAAGGAGTTCACCCTATTCTCCAGGGCTACATCTTCGGTCCAACTTCAGTGGTGGCCTTGTTTTATTGTGTCTTTAAGTAGAGAATTAGAAATGCAGGGACTTAATATGAATTCTCTTGAAGCAGATTTTGCTTGGCAGGGTGGTTCTTGGATTCCCCAAGCCACTTGGAGTACACAGACTCTTATTCTTCCCACCAACTCTGTGACTCTCGGTCTACAGTGGAAAGAGCCAACTATGATGCTCAATCCAGATAGATTCCTCTATGGGAATGTTTGATTCTTCAAGCTCTTGGTGCTCGATGTTGCCTGTAGTCAACTCGGCCCTCTATCTCCTCTACTTGGCTTTACTGCTCTCTGTGCTCAGTCCTCCTCTCAGGGTTCATTGTTCACTGTCTCCCTTGGTCTCTTGGACTCTTCGATTTGAATCTCTCTTCTGATCTCTCGTTCAGTGACTTTGCTCATGGCTTTAGCCAGTTGACCTCCGTGTCTGTTCATTTCCTCTCCTTCCCGCGTTGATTCGCCTATCACCTGTGTGCTTGGAATTCCCTATTCGGCATCAACATAATGCCCAGGAATTAGCCATGTGTCTCCATCAGAACTGTGCTAGCCCGTTTGTCGATTCGTTTCTTTCTCCACTGTGGCAGTCAACGGATTTCAAATCCTCTTAAATCACAGCTTAATCCCCCATCAATTCCGCTCTGCCTATCGGGCGCAATCTCAGCCATCTAATCTGGGCTCCTCCAGATCCAACGTCATTCGCACATAAAGCGTGGTTGACTTTCTCGACCGATAACACTCGATCATGGCGGTTTTTCTCTCTCCTCGACTACCACGCATCGATCGCTGATTGTGATCGCTCCACTTTCTCCAAAACTGCTTACCGTTCAAGCGCGTCCTAATCAAACCATCGGTTTCTAGGCTGTGGGTCCCACCGTCATACGTTAGCACTTTTTACCTTTTTCTGCGTGCGGTCTCCTGCCTCCAAATATGACCAAGCGCTTAAGCCCTACCATTTCGGCCCTGTTTTCCCAACAATGCGCATTAGCACTAAGCACTAATGTGCATTGAAAACCAACTCCTTTTCTCAATCCAGGGCTCCCAGAGGCTATTTTGACCTCCTGCGCAGTTTCCATGGGCCTCGGTCAGTGCACTTTGACCTAGGTCCTCGTCGTTCCACACCGGCTGCCATGGCCACTGGTTCAGGGTGTTTTCGACTAATATTTGGATTCTTCAAGGATTTTTTCGACCTATTTTAATCACAGTTCTATGATAGTCATTTATGGATCCGATTCGGATCAACCACCCATTGTATATTATTTAAAGAATAAAGGGAAGCATACAACCATATCCTTGATGTTAAAAGGCTCTCCTTGAGTGGTATTCCAAGTCCAAGCTAAGAAACTATACAAACACTCCTTCTCCAAGTCTAATGAATAACGTCTAGGCACAAGCTCAGCATAGGGGTGCAAATGGAAATAGACCAATCCAGCTTGTAACCTATCCAACCATTTGGGAATGGGAGAGGAGGAATTTGTAGACTGAGAGAGGGAGTTAGGACTTCTTCAAAGTTAGGATTAGGCTGACATCTCGAGGAGGTAGCTCAAAGGGATAAGACAAAGAGGTCAAGCTGGGAGAATTCTACCTCATCTATAATGAACAACCTCCAGCTCGCCGCTCTCGAAGCTTCTAGATCACAAAGCTTCTCATCCTCTTTGCGGAAATTTGCTTTTTGGGATCATTGTGGGTATATGATAAAATGAGTGATGTCATCATGGGTCTAGCATAGTGGAACATGCAACCATCGTGGTTTTTAGCCTCACAAGAGTGATGACTTTCATTTTAGGGTTTTAAGAGTTAATTCTTCAGGAAAAGCTCTAGGTATTTTCCAACAAATTCTTTGGAGGGATATGAGCTATATACATGGATGAGTATACTATATAATAGTCATGTTTTGGGCACTTTGGGCTATGTCGCATGGAAGTGCAGGAGGTGTGACAAAATACTCTGTAACAGATGCCCCCTAAAGCATGAAGGCGGAACGAGGAGTGATGGCTGAGATGCTTTATGATATCTTGCAAAGACAAGGAAAATCATTGTCAAGAGACCTAAAAATCAAGGACACATATACATATACATATCTTATGTCAAAACATGAATCCACAATATGGACACAACCATCCGGATCATAAGGACTATATTAAAGGATCCAATGCATGGGCGCCACCATACGATATAGAAGGATCATCTTAAATGTAAAGTCCTATACTCTGGTCACAACGATCCATATAGAATAAACATGTGTACAATCATGAATAATGTATACTCCACACAACCTAATTCATATAAAAAAAACTCAGGGTCTTGCGCTCCATCCCAACCCGATCAAAGTACGAATTCTAACATGCGAATAAACGTGTCGTCATCGAACATACTAGAAATCAACCTGATTACCTGATGTGGACCTTTAACAAGCACGAGAGGAACCACCCATAATGACAATGGCTCTCAAGGTATGAATTTGAAGTCCATTGTGGAATCACCTGATCGAAGGCCAATAGTGAAAACTTGTCATTGGATGTGAAGAACTTGCCATTATGGAATGCAAGCTCTAAGGTACTGAAATGGAATTTATAAGTCATATTCCTGGATAATGAGATGAAGTTAACAAGAAGTGATCCATCGAAACATCCAATAATGAATCCCTCATCATCGACACGATATAAGGAATAAAGTGGAATAAGTTTCAAGACATTAACAATGACTCAAACAGTGTATAGGTAAATAACTGCAAATTGGAATTCTCTTGAAGATTTTGGCGACATGACTCCGCAGTGTGGCAGCATTAGACTCAACATAGGACCAAGGGTCATAATGACGAGGTGGAATAGTCAAATTAGAGGAAAAATGGATCACCCAAACCCAACATGAGAGCAGAAGAGTGTCATGTTCAAGAGCGACATGTTGCCCATACAAAGGATGTTTCATATTTATTTTTCCTCACTATTTATAGTGAGTACCTCTTTATTTTTACACAAGCTTGAAGATGACACCATATGCTTGTCATATAATTTCATCCTTTGGATGAATCCATTCTAGCAAGTTTTACAAGTCTTAGGAAGGAGAAAATCCAGTTTGTCATGGTGAGAAGTCATTCATCATAAAATTAACGAGTCCAATGTAAGAATAACTTGGTCCCTTTTTCATATTTCAAGGGTTTGAACAAGAGAAAAGAAAGAAAACTCCATCAGGTCCATTTTTTGTAATTTGTCTCTCAAATCTGAAAAGGTATAAAATAATATTCAAGAGAACCTCCTAGCCATGTTTGACTAAGGTTTTCATTTTTCATGCAATAGTCTATCTCAGTCCGGAAAAGGGTTAAACTTATACTGAGTAGAAGTCAATTCATTTAATTTAACGAGTTCGAAAATACAAGTCCTCAAAAACATTTTCATATTTTTGGGGTCTGAAAAGAACTGAAAGGAGACTCCACCTGGAGTAACAAGTGGTATAAAAGGATAGAAACTGGTTTTAGTAATGATGGAATTGCTCAAAACATGTAATGGTCAAGAGGCTGGCTAATAAGACCACTCATCGCAGATGTTCCTTAGGCAAGTGAATCACAACCAAGTGAAAGCATATGACTGACCAAAGAGATGGTGATGATGGAATGAAAGAACCAAGGGTCATCTAACAAAAAATGATTGATAAAAATAGAAATCATGAGATGTAAAGTGGGAATGGTTTCTTTTTTACACGGGCTTGAAATGGAGACAAACTATGCTTGGATTTGGTTTCATTTTTACAAAATCTTGAAACAAAGATAAACTATGCTTGAAATAAGTTTTCATGCCCCTAATTGGATGGAATGAAGGTTCACTTACAAGATCAAGTGAAAGAATCGACTAGGATTTTACGAGAGCTAACCAAAGACTTGAATTGGAAGGGGATTTGTTTCATTTTTTAACTAGCTTGACATAAGAAAAGAACCATTCTCATGATAGCTTGTTTCATTTTTTCTAATGATCTTGACAAAAGTAAAAGAACTCTACTCACGAAGACCTATTTCATTTTTTAACGAGGTTGACATAGTAAACGAAATACCCTCATATCCATTGTTTCATTTTTGAAGGAGCTTGACACAAGACAAGGAACTCTACTCCAGGGTCCTTGTTTCATTTTTTAATGACCTTGACACAAGACAAGGAACTCTGCTCCATGGTCCTTGTTCAATTCTTTAACAAGCTTGATGCAAGCCAAGGAACTCTACTCCAAGATCCTTGTTTCATTTTTTAATGAGCTTGACACAAGACAGGGAACTCTGCTCCAAGATCCTTGTGTCATTTTTTAACGAGCTTGACACAAAACTAGGAACTCTGCTCCAATATCCTTCGATCACAGACCAAAAGAGACCATGGCTTCCAAGAGGTTCTCATTAGATGGGAGAAAAACACTCTGGAAGGGATACATGTCCAAGGATCCAAAATGAAAATCAAGCTCTAACGCCCCTAGTAAATTGTGTACTACATCACCTACTAGATGATTTGTAGATGTGGGCATGGAATAGGTGGCCACGTAATTAACCTTTGGCGAGGGTGATATCACTTTCATATAAGAACGATTTAGGGATGATGGTTGATGGGGAGTTGATTCAGGACTAATGAATGTAAGTTGATCAATGATCACAATGCTTTTGTCATTCAAGAAACACATCACTCAAAAGAGGGGAGAGACAAGAGTTCCCATGATGTAAAAGTAGTCATGACCAAGGATTAGATTAAATTACAAAGGGCCTTACAAACCATCACGTCTATATAGACAATATTTCCTCCCAAAGTAATAGGCAACTTAGGAAGGATCCTTAATGGCTATCTGGTTCCTCTACTAAAAGATAACAAATTCTAAGTGACAGGGACAAGCTGAGGAGAACCTAAAGCTTACCAAGCAGTTGAGGACGAGATGCTAATATATGCACCCTCGTCTATGACTGTGCCAAGTACAACCATATGGTAAGCATGTACTGTAATATGGAAGGCACATAAGGGAGAAGGCGATATCCTTCCAGTCGAATCTAATCAAAATAAGTGACTAAAATACTGAGAGGGGGTGTCATAAGAACAAGAGAGCTACCCTCTTCCTTGATGGGAATAGGAGAAATTCTCTCATGCACCTCGGGAACAGGAGGATTTCCCTCCATTTCATTTGAAACTGAAGAGACTACAAGAACCTGACCAGTATGAGGTTCACTCTCTACCGAAAAGGTAGAGTTAATTGAAGGTGGAGCCAATTCTACCATTTTCTCAACCAATGGTTGGTCGAGAATGATTTCATGAGACTCACTTTCACACAGAGTGGGGTTAACCAAAGATGGCTTTTGATCAATCAATTGATCAACTAGTGAAGGATTAGGGGAAAGATTTCAATACATAGTCGGAAGATGAGGTTTAGAAGTTGTAAGTTTTTCCAACTCTTTGGAAGCTTCATCGATTAAAGGACAAAGTTGAATGGGATGATTACCTTCACACAACTTACAGGGAAATTTGAATTTTCCCTTTTTCCCATGGGATTTACTAGTTGAAGGTTTATCACCAGTATGATCGCGAAAGGCTGATGACAAAGGTTGATGTGAACTTGTGGACCACACTTCTAATATCTTGGAAATACCAGGACAATTCCAAAGAAGGCGGTCACCCTTACATAACATGCAAGTGAATTTTACTTTCCGAGGCTCGTTAGAATATTTTTCTTCATTATTTGCATCCGTAGCAATGGATTCTTAGTTGCCCCCTTGCTTATTTTTCTTCTTATTCTTCAGTCCCTTCTTCTTCTTGTTAGCTTCCTAACTACTAGAATCCATAATTTCACAAGGGAAAGAGGAAGAATGGAGTGAATAAATAACCAAAGATGGCAAGGGATCAACTTTAGGATCAATATGAGGTTGATATTGTTGAGGTGGAGGAGGACTTGGTTGAAAAGCAGTTTGGACACTTGGAACCACCGAGGTCTAAAATAACCAAACTGGTAGACCAATGGTCAATCTAGGAGGGACAATGTTACCATCTAAGGAGCACTAGTATTTCCAAAAGAAGGAAAAGGACCAGGATTCCCATTAGTGGGGTTCCCTTGACTAGCAGACTCAGGAAATGTTTACATTGATATTAAACTAAGATCTACTGAGTATTTCCACATGAAGGATGTTGTTCTGTGGTCAATTAATTTTAGAATTTGAAACAAAAAATTCGCCTTTTCATGTTTTAAGAGTTGAGAAAAGGACGAAAAGGTGACTAGTCTCTTTCATTAGTTTAACGAGCTTGAAAGGACAAGTGCTCGATGATCTTTTCAAATTTAATGAGTTAGAAAGGATCGAAATGACTACTCAGGTAACTGTAGGAAAAAAGGAGTACCAAGTAACTGCAATATACACCCTAGCAAATAAATTTACCAAGGACTTGATGTACGTGCAGGAAATCTCCCTGAATGTTGTGTTCGTGTATCACATTTACAAGGCAGTAGAGTCGGCTTCCTATGGATAAATTTTTGCAACCTATGGGCTTCTCCATTTATATATGAAACAATATGGGGATCACAAGTCCATGCTAGGGCTGTCTAATGATGAAGAGAACTACATATGCTAATTTTTAAAGACGCTGAGACATGTCCCTAGCCTAGACCACTAAGTATGAAGTGTTAATGTTTCAAATGCTCCTTATATTAATTGATAGATTTCAATGTTGATCTTGCAATTATGTTTCAGTTTTAAGGCTCAAAACAATGTCGCCTAAACACCTAAGATGAAGCTATATGAGAAAATGAAAACTTTCACTTCAATGAAAGATAGATTAATCAAGGTAAGAAATTTTAATCAATAATGCATCAAACAAACCGCATCATGCAAAATGCCTTCCACTAACTTTTACTTTCGTCTTCCAAATGCAAAATGTGAAAATGAAATATAATATTTCATTTCACTAAATGAAATATAATGTTTCATTTCACTAAATGAAATGCCAAAAGTAAAATGGTTCGCACTTTTCACTATCCTAAATGCAACTTTTTGAAATAAAAATGATTTTGACTTTACTAAGAGGCATTTATATGAACTATGCTTTTCTTTTTGTTTTGAATGATTTGACGCACCTAATTTAGTTTTTAGCTTTCAATCATAAAAAATGTGATCTATTCTCAATGATGAATATCAAAAAATAATTTCTCAATGCAACTAATCTAATGCATATTCACGAAAAGTAAAGTTAAAAATACAAGCTGAAAAAGGTGCAAAATAATGTTTTCAATGATTTCTACAGAAAACAACACTCAATCAATCAGCAAAACAAACATTTCAATGCCATCAACAAGGAGAAAATGATGACCAATTGACTAGAAACACTAGAACTTAGTCGGATTTCACTTCAAAACCAACGAGACAAATTTTGCAAATTAATTAAGGCAATCAATCAAAGCATTGAAAAATCCAGGCATACATGATGCAAAAAGACCTTAGGGGCCAAGACACACTGGATTCTTAGGAAGAAACCTAAAAGATTCTCACATTCAAGGATCTTCACTACTTTATATAACCAAACCCGCGATTATTACCACTTTCCATAGGAAAACCCACGATGGTATCACTACTTTGTATAGAAAAAGTAGTGATGATTTCAACAGGATCAAAAAATGAAGAAAATTTTTGTTCATCACTACTGTAAAGGTAAAAACCACGATCATCACAACTGTAACGGTAAAAACCGCGATGTCATTGTGACTATAAAGGGTAAACCCGCGATGGGTGAGGAATATGGGAAAAAAATAAAAATATTTCAAGAAACAATCCATACTTAGCACTCTATGGTAGTAATCAGTGATGGTGTAAACCCAAACTAATGCAGACAAGCCGAAAAATCAATGGTTGGTCAAACTAGACAAAAGATCAGTGTGAAGGATTGGATGGGAAGGGTCATAGGCTCCCTAGTGGAGTCACCATTTTGTTGACAAGGTTAATCTTCTCTATGGACAAAGATGATCCCTCTAGCCCAATGAGTGGGTCTAACAACTAAAGTGACAATCGACTATACATCTTGCTAGGTTATAATTGAAAAGGAGAATGAAAGAGATGACCTACCTCATTTTTATGTTATTATGATTTCCTTTGTTGGGGGCCTTGAACTCCTTGTGTCACAAGATTGTTCTTGCTTCTCTCAATGCTTATGTACATGCACAAGTGATTAACAGACAACGAAGCATGCCAAAACCAATAGCAAATCCAGTAACAACCTACCTAAATGATCAAGGAATGTCAAGCTAAATACAGACATGAACATATATATTTTGGGAAGATGAAATAGTAGTTGTATATTATTTGAAGAATAAAGGGAAGCTTACAACCATAGCCTTGATGTTGAGAGGATCTCCTTGAGTGGTAATCCAATTCAAATCTAAGAAACTCTCAAAACACTCCTTCTCCAAGTCTAATGAATAGCCTTGAGGCACAAGCTCAGCATAGGGGTGCAAATGGACATAGACCAACCCAGCCTCTAACTTGACCAACCATTTGGGAATCGGAGAGGAGGAATTTATAGACTGGGAGAGGGATTTAGGACTTCTCAAAAGAGAGGATTAGGCCCACATTTCAATGAGGTAGCTCATAGGGATAAGAAAAAGAGGTCAAGTTAGGAGAATTCAACCTCATCTATGCCTTACAACCTCCATCTAACTACTGTGGAAGCTTCTACATCATAAATCTTCTCATCTTCTTTGGGAAAATTGCCTCTTTGGTATCACTGTAGGTATATGAGCAAAGAAAGTGATGTCATCACGAGTTTGGCATATTGCAACATGTGACCATCACATTTTTGAGCCTCACAAGAGCGATGACTCTCATTTTAGGGTTTTAAGAGCTATTTCTTCAGGGAAATCTCAAGGTATTTTCCAATAAAGTCTTAGGAGGGATTTGAGCTATATACATGGATGATTATACTATATAATAGTCATGTTTCGGGCACTTCGGGGTATGTCATAGGGAAGTGTAGGAGGTGTGACAAAATACTATGTAGCAGGCTCCTGAACCCTTCATTCACTTTAATTCACCTTAATCCACCTTCCTTCACATCCAACATATAGTTTTTGTCCTCAAAGAGCTCTCAAAATCCCTCCCATAGAAAAACAGGGCCTCATGTAGCAATTCTTGTAACAGTCTTGTAGCTTTTCTTACTTCAACGATGTTCACTCTAGACTTTGACTCTTGCACTTTGAAGTTGAATAATTTCCCGTAAGATTTTATTTCATGATTAAGGGAGACTCTAAGACCACTCCAACTCCATAATTTCCTCACTACAAAGATAAGAAATTAAGTAGAATTAGACTAAGCATTTTTTCATAGTTGTGCTGAAAATTGAATTCTATTGAAAATGTAGCAAGAAGGTCTTAGATTGACTCTTCCTTGGTCAAAATAGAGAAAATTTGAATTTCTATTTTAGTAGAGATATTAAAGGTAGTTATCTGGGGTCACATGGCACTCACCACTCAGTTAGCTCTGTTAATTCGAGCTAGGGAAGCTTAAGTTCAATTCAATATGTTTGGTTTCTAATTTATAGCAATCTATTTTTAGTTAATTTGAGTTATTGTGAGTTTAACTAGTTGTAACTATCAGAAGAACTAGTGGAGGTCAAGTTGTGTAAGTGGAACTTAAACCACACTGAGTGATCAACCAGTTAACTGATCAATAAAACAAAAGTAATTGTTGCATGCAGATAATTCAAGTTACCCTATTGAAATGGAGATACAAAGGCAATGTATTATAAATTGTATCATATTCCAATGTGTATGGATGGTGCATGTAGTTAGAGGAAGGAGCGTAGGGAATTGCAAAAATTCAATACTGGAAAATTCCTAAATAATATGGGCCAATTTCCCAAGGAAACAGTGAAAGGTAATAGGAGCTTGGAGGGCTTGAAAAATGGCTAAGTGTTGGCTAGAGTTATTCATCTATGCAGCAGGCTAGACTATACATTTGTAGGATGTGCTTAGGATTGAGAAAGCATGTGTATTTCATCCATATTTTCTAATTAATGAAATATAAATAGTAAGGGTTCCCTTGTATAAATATTTGTGCATGTGTTATGTTTCCTTCTACATGTTTATGATTGTGTTCTATATGGTTAATTAACTTCTGCTGATCTATAGAGTAGCTTCAAGTCTTGTGTTTTAGTAAATTTCATGAGCAGTATTGACTATACATTTTAATTTGTACATGGTATCAGAGCTAGAATCATTGTAGAGTAGATATTTTGAAGTTTCCATTGTAGGAGATTCGAACTAGAAGATTATTGTTGCAAGTTTTCTTTAGGACATAGAAGATGGATTTCAATGGACTAAGGCTTGAGTATGCCCTTGAGGGAAGCTCAGATTATGTTGCATGGAAGGACCATATGGAGGCAGTACTAGAGGATAATGGATTGAGGGAATTCATTGATAATGATATTCGGAAACCAGTAACATCTAATGCTAAGGATCTGGAAATATGGTAGAAGTGTGTAGCTAAGGTGAGGAGAATCATATTGGATGGACTACGAGACCGTATTGTATGAAATATCCACATGAAGGATATTATGTATGCAATATGGAAAGAACTTACACATTTATTCCAAAATAGTAGTAACCACCAGAAATTTTTAGTTAAGGACAAACTTTGAAATATCAAGATGTAGAGGAATAACACCATTCCACAGTACTTGAGCAAGTTCACACAATTTCATGATAAAATTTGTAAATTTGGAACTACTATAGCAAAGGATGATTTTGTGAGCCTAACCATTCGAGGCCTTCCCAAGATTTGGCACAACTACAAATACTCGGTGAACGGGAGGGAGAAACTACCAAATTGGGAGTGCTTATAGTCTAATTTGTTATATGAGAAAATAAGGTGGAATACCAAAGATGAGACTTCACACAAGGGTGAGGATGAGGATAATTATGCCTTGGATGGAAAGGAAAATAAAGAGAAAGGGAATAAATCCCAATCCAATATAGAATCTAGTCAAGGGGGCAAGAATAAACACATGTCCATAGTCAAGTGCTTTCACTGTCACAAATTAGGGCACTATGCCATGCATTGTCCACACAAGAAAACAAGCAAGAAGACTTAATGAGGAGTGGCATGTTAATATTTGGCTTCATAGTTCGAGCTATATTTTACTCTCATTGCATGCATGTCCAACAAGGTGATGGGAAGTTTGTGGTATGTGGACAATGATGCCTAATTCCATATGATGGGGAATATATATTTTTTCAGTGATTCGGAGGAGAAGGATCACTAGATTCACATTGAGATGGTAGATGATGGAAGGTAAAGTGCGACCAGGATTGGTATAATCACCTTTAGAGGATTCAGGCTCCCCTCTTAGACTCAAGGATGTAATGTTTGTTTCAGGTCTAAAGAAGAATCTTGTTTTCAATGCATTTTTGGAGGATCGTGGTTATGATGTGATCTTTAGCAAAGGAAATGAATTCTTGAGAAATAGCCATGAGACAAGTGAAGAAGATCAGGGTTCAATTGAAGAACCTCTACAAGATAGATGTGGAGGATTGTGCTACATTTAGAACAAAGGTGAAGAATCTCCAGAGCCATGGTGTCGATGAACCTTGGCATAAAAGACTTGGTCATTTACAACATATAACCATAAGCCTCCATAAAACATCTCTAGAGAAACAAGAAACATGCAAAGGGTGTACCTTGGGGAAGTACAAAAAATGCACTTTCCATGATCAGGACAACAGAGCATATGCAATCCTTGAAAGTTTCCACTCTAATGTTTGTGTACCCTTCTCGATAGCCTCTACTTCTAGACAAAAGTATTTTGTCATATATATTGATGACTAATCACTAAAGTGTTAGATCTTCTTCATGAGGAAGAATGATGAGACTTTCTCCCAATTCTTAGAGTTCAAGGCATTCGTGGAGAATGAAACGGGAAAGAAGGTGAAGGCTCTTGAACGAGTTTAAAACATTATGTGAAAAAGAAGGCATTCGACGAGAGTTGACAGCATCCCACAACCAAAAATAGAATGGGGTGTCTAACGGAAGAACCAAAGCATTGTGGGAGCAGCACGGGCGATGTTTCATGACCAAAGCCTACCCCTACACTTATGGGTTGAAGCATGAAACACAATAGTCTATTTGTAGAATAGGAATCCTCATCAGACTCTTGGCATGATCACACTAGAGGAGTCTTTCTTGGGGAGGAAGTCGGATGTTTCACACTTTAGGATCTTTGGAGTCTTTGTTTACTACCATGTCTCGAAAGAGTCAAGGAAGAAGTTAGAGTTGTATTTGTAGGTTACACAAAAACTCCCCACAACTACCGTGTGTATTTTCCATCCCTCAGAATGATAGTTATATGAAGGGATGTAAAATTTGATGAAGACAAATCCATGTGATGCTCTCTTGGAAGGGAGCTTCAGATCCAATTACAGCAGTATATTTTACCTCTGAAGGAAGAGCCTTAGGATGTTGTGGAGTAGCCACAAGTTGAGGAGCAGAGAGTGGATACAACCACTCAAGCAAAACCATCTAGAGAAGGCAAGAGGAGAACTAAAGAAGTTGGGGGAGCTATGCAGGATGTGAGGGAGAATGTGGGTACTCGTTCAAATTAACACAGCCAGAGAAGCTCACCAAATAAGTACACACACTACATGGCTCTAATGACTAATCTAGTAGATATTGAGCCATCCTCTTTCAAGGAAGCAGTAGACAAACCTATGGTTTGATGTAATGGTGGAGGAGTATGAATCCATTGTGAATAATAGTGTTTGAGAAGTGGTCCCAAGACTAGCAGACAAATTAGTTGTGGGTTCGAGATGGATGTTTAAGGTGCAGTGGGAAGCCAATGGAAGCATAGAAAAGTATAAGGTGATATTTGTGGCCTAAGGGTACTCTCAAGTTGAGGGATTTGAATATGAGGATACATTTTCTCCTATAGAAAGGTACTCATCCATTAGATCAATCCTTGCTTTCGATACACAAATAGGGTGGAAGATCCACAGGATGGTCGTAAAAATTTCATTCCTCATTGGATTTATTGAGGAGGAGGTGAATATTGAGCAACCTGAAGTCTTTGAGACTTTTGATTGAGAGACTCATGCGTTCAGACTCAAGTGAGAATTGCATGGTCTTAAGAAATCACCTTAAGCTTGGTACACTAGGATCGATAGCTATCTCACTAGTTTTGGTTTCACCAAATGTGAAGCAGATGCAAACCTCTCTCATGTTTTGGTAGAAGGTAAAATATTGATTTTTTTTTATATGTTGATGACTTGATCATGACTAGTGATGAGAAACTAATAATATCTTTCAAGGAGGACCTTTAAAGAGAGGTTGCGATGAAGTACATGGGTCTGATGCACTACTTCCTTGGATTTGAATTGTGGAAAAATTATGAGGAACTTTTTGTCTCTCAAGGAAAGTATGCCAAAAAGATACTTCAAAGCTTCTTCATGTAGAGGTGCAAACCCATGGATACTCCTTTAGAAACCAACCAGAGGAAAGAGGATGTCACTTTAGGTGAGGAAGTGGATGAAATTATTTATCTGTAGTTGGTGGGTTCACTCATGTATCTTCTAAACACACGACTAGACATGTGCTTTGTAGTCAACCGACTAAGTCAAGCTATTGTTAGGCCAATGAAACCATTCTAGAGGGAAGCTAAGTATGTTCTACAGTACATCACAGGAACTATCCAATTCAGACTGTGGTACATATGGACAGAGGAAGTGAAGATGTGTGGCTTAACTGATGTAGATTGGGTGGGAATTCCATCAGACTAGAAGAGTAAATTAGGGGGAATTTTCAGCGTTGTGTCCACAAAAGTTTCTTGGTACAATAGGAAGTAGAGATCAGAGGCACTCAGCTCAGTAGAAGCATAGTACTTGGTTGCAACTCAAGAAGCATGTGACGCGATTTGGATGAGAAAGATATTTTTTGGCTTGTTTGGTAAGATGATGGATCCCATTGGAATTTACTATGATAATAATATTTGTATCAAATTATCTTAAAATCATGTTTTTCAGGATCAATCCAAGAATATTGATATCTGATATCACCATCTACGAGATTGTGCACAGAGGTAGATTATGTTGTTGCAATACATTCTGATAAAGGAACAAGATGCAAATATTTTGGAAAAGGCTTTGTCAAGAGGGAAGTTTGAGTTCCACACATGCAGGATAGTGTTGTTTGATAACCCCTTTCTTCCTAAGAGGGAGGGTTGAAAATGTAGCAAGAAAATATTAGTTTGACTTTGCCTTGGTAAACCTAGAGAAAATTCGAATTTTTATTTCAACAAAAATCTAGGAGGTAGTTAACTGAGGTGACATGGAACTTGTCAATAATTTAACTTAGCTAATTTGAGTTGGGGAAGATTGAGTTTAGTTCAGTATGTTTGATTTCTAATTTGAAGCAATCTATTTAAGTTAATTTGAGTTATTATCAGTTTAACTAGTTCTAACTATCAGAAGAACTAGTCGACGTTGGGTTATGGAAGTGGAACTTCAACCACACTAAATGATCAATTAGTTAACTAATCAATCAACCAAAAATAATTGATGCATGCAGAGTATTCAAGTGACCCAGTTGAGATGGAGATTCCAAGGTAGTGTACTATCAGTTCTAGCATATTCCAATGTAGAAAGAATAAAGAGGGCTAGATAAAAACCACCATGAGGCATCTAAGGCCAACTCTTGGGTTGAGAGCCTATATGAGGCAACCCAAGAGCAAACAAACTAGGTAAGAAATATGTAAAATAAAAATATGCTCAAGTGAAAACCTCCTCTAAGGCTTTAAGGGCAGGTATGCAAGTCGAAATCCTCTTGAGAGGTAGTCCACATGTCTAAAAAAAAAGAAAAAAGAAAAAAAGAGAAAATAAAAACACAAGGAGGAGTCCTTACTATTGGTGCCTAGATTGACCTCAGGCTGAAGGAAGGCAGGTCTAGGGTAACATCAAACCACGCTTAACCTGGTAGCTAGCCCTACCAGGTCGGGAGAGGCATCTCTCCTTTCCAATATCAATTAGGATATTGGTAATTAGGGCTTGAGATGACTGAATTTAATGTAGATTTTAGGCTAGGTATAGTAGCTCAAGATTTCAGGTTTGATTTTTAGGTTTTGGTTGCTGGATCAATTGGAGAAGGCAGATTGGATCCAAGAAATCAACTCACGGATACAAACATGTTCTGTGGGGCAAGGTAGACAAGGGTTTATGTACTCGAAATGGATTGATATGGTAGATAGATAGTTGAGGAGTTGAGGAGGGCATAAAGAAACTATGAATCCTCTTCAAATAGTTGAAAACATTCAAAACCAAATGCATTCCCAAGACAAAGCATAACAATGTATTTTGTCCATTTACCTTGAATCATTTAGTTTTATAAGAGAGAGAAAGATTTGGATACATATAAAACATAAGAAAATTTCATTACAAAGAAAAAAAATACGTAAACTCATTGTCACAAGAATCCCATAAAAATAACTGCGAAACCTGGTTTTATTCCTTGCCAAATTGCAGATACAAATGTTCAATGAATGCCACCACTTCCACCAAAGTCCAACCTTTACAAATGAATCAAAGAGTACATGATATAGGCAAGGAAACTACTCAAGCTAGTTACCAGGGGTCAAAACCATGCGAAGAGGAGTGGTTTCAACCATATCTAAACTAGGAACACAAAAGTAGGCAGTTGAACAACTTGCCTCTAAAACTTAGGAAACCAATCCATTCATCAAAAAAACCACTTGAAACTTGATGTATCTACCCTGTGAGGTGTTTTTAATCCATATTTACATAAAATACATCATTTACCATGCATATATTTACCAAGGAATGAGGAAAAATTCAATTTCCAAGAAAACTAGGAAAAAACTAGAAATTTAAACAAAACTGGCAAAATCAGTTTAATGCGCAACACTTTGTCTAGGCCAATTTTGGAGGCCTTCCTGGAGTCCAAATTAGGTGAAATTTGGCTTGTTGGAAAGCCCTTATTGTCTACTTTTTGGGACAATTTATTTTTCTGATTTGGAGCTCATTTTCCCCTCCAAAAGTTGATTCTCCCAAGAATGCTTCCTGTGTGGCAAAAAAGTGGTAGAGAGAGCATTTTTTGGGTGTTTTTTGCCCTTTTGGTGGCCAAGATCTTGTCCAAATATTTTCAAATTTTCTAGGTTTACTTATTTTTCCATGTTGATTCCAAATATGCATGTCATTTTGCAAATAGATGTCCCCATCAAAAGCGAAGTGCCAGTGGCGCTGTGCACCTATTGGAAAAACCTATTTTCCAAATTTCAAAATTCAAAAATGATAGAAATTGCTCAAAATTTCCTAAAATTTGGCATGAGGAATCCTTATTAGGTGCTTTGTTGGGCCAATGATGCTTCACCCAAGATTTTGATTTTATATTTCTCTTTTTTTTCTCCTCAATGATCTTTTTAGCTTAGCTTTTAGTCTCTTTACCCTTGTTTTGCAAATCTTGTTCCGTGTTAGGTAGTGATAGGCCATATGGAGCAGCATTATCTTCTCTTTGTTAGCTTTCTCAAGAAACTTTTTAAGGTGAATGTTCACCCTTTCCAACCATGTCTCTCGGTCATTCTCAATTTCTTGCTCAAGGGAGGTCATCTCAATCTTACTTTTCTTTGCCTCTTGCCTATCTTCCCTAATCATTTGTAGCTCCATAATAGCTTGCCTATTTGTCAATTGTTTGTTTTCCTGATCAAGAAAGTTGATTATCCATTTGGCCCTCTCAAGGTTAAGTGATAAGGCTTGTATTTCAACCTCCTTCTCTTTGATGATCATGTCTTTGAGTCTTGATCTTTGAGAGCCCAAATCAGTGACATCCTCCTCAATTAAAATAAAATATTTGTCTTGCCCTTCAGTAGGACCGTCGTCATGCATTTTATATTTCCCTTTGTCTTTATTCTTTGAATGTTGGACAACTTGTATAACTGGAGAAGAAGGTAAAGCCCCTTCCACCCCTGGTGGAGATAGCGTTTGCCTATAGTCTAGTGAAGAAGGCGAGACCCCTTCCACCGTTGGTGGAGATAGTACTAGTCTAGTAGTAGAAAAAAGCCTCCTTGTGCCTCTCTCATAGGTGACAAACACTGACACACCTGTAGTCTCGGTCTCATGAACACTTGGCTATCTTGATGGTCCTCCTTCCTCCTGAGGTGTTGATGAAACTTGAGGGCCTTTTAACATCTCATGGGCAATAAAGGTCTACCATGATATGTTCAGCAAGTTTAACTGGTCCAAGACAACAATCTTAATCAATGAGAAGTGGTAAATGATGTTAAGTTTCTGAGGAAAAGGTTTTCTTTGAGCATGGTGAGCCATCTTCTCAATATTCCTGCATACAAAGTAAGTGAGGTTCATCATCTTTACTCTTGTGAAGTGCATCAAAAACCTGATATGATATGCATATAGGTGGGAAAACCTTCCTTCACATGTGAAATACTTGATGATGAGTTTCATGAGAGGAGCATAAATGTTCTGCAAGTGTTTGAGAGGAAAAACCCTACTGATTTGACTGTGATATCTAGCCTTAATTTAAGGCTCATAATGTTCTCTGCCCACATGCTACCCCTTATTCCACTGCTCACTTACATTAGGGATGCTTGTTACTTCTAAAATGGTGGCAGGTGTCAAGGTGAAAAAGACACTGGCAAGGTTCACCTCGCCATTATGGAGATGGATAACAAAAAACCTAGCAAGCTCATGATGAAATTTTACCATGTCTACCATTTCACAAAAATGATAACAAGACTGGTGTTTAAAGCTAGCTACAGCAAGAGGGCCAGCAAGAAATTCTATAAGAGTGGTGGGTTCCTCCCGGATGATCTTTCCCCCTTTGTGTGGCTTTCTTGGCACATGAGCTTCTTTGGAAGAATCACTGAGAGTTTCCTCTTCCCTCTCATAATCTGAATCTATCTCCATGCTTTTCATAATATGACGGGTGGTGAAGTTTGTAGTAAAAACAGATGAGTATGAAGAGATTTTGAAATATAAAGTAAGTGAAATGTAAGGTGAGGGTGAATGTTTGAAGGAATTAGGGTAAAGGATTTATGAAGGAATGGGGGAAATGAAAGAGGCGGTAGGGTTTTCAAATGTGAGATTAGAATTTGTTAATGAAGTAGGTGTAATGAGTATGTAGGATTTGGGATTTTGGGAATGGGGAATTTGGGGCTAGGGTTTGATGTAGAAATTAGGGTTTAGTGGAATAGAGCTTGTTGAGTGATGAAAAGTGAAGATGAGTTGGTAATCTAAGTGTAAATTGAGGAGAATGGCCACAAATGATCCTTAATGGCTTATGAAAGGTAGATTAGCTTATATAGGGTGTATGAGAGAAATCTCAATGCTAATAGGGTTTGCATGAACTGGTGACAATCACATTCAAAAACTCAAGAAACAACTTTTCTTATGAAAGATAATAAGTTATTCTTACTTGGCATGAGTTTGAGTAGCTTAGAATATTATTTGATAACCCAATTGAAGAATTTTAAACATCCCAGCAGATGCGCAACACATACCAATAGGTGAAAAGTGTTAGTTTAATGCGCAGCGCCTGAACAAGTTTGCACTAAAAACTTGCCATAGGTGCGTAGCGCCAATTTAATACGTAGCGCCAGGGAGATAACTGAAAACTTGCCTTTGTTTCTCTACTTTAGCTCAAAATCACATTTTCCCCTCTCCTTAGCTCTCCAATTCAATAATGAAGTTAACAAAAAAACACTTGAAATGGCCTTTATATCTTTCTCCTTTAATTTTTCATTAACCAAGACCCACTCTTCTATAGTTTTGATAACTTTTTCAAAATGTTCTGTTTCACTTACATTTGACTTTTGCTTTTTTGCAGGTGGACTTATTACATTGACTTTTTGCAGTGACAGGAGTTGACTTTGTCACCAGGAACAGCTGTTGGGTTCTTATTACATATAGAAACAATTAAATTACATGAAATTTTTACAAAAATGGAAAAAATCTGTTTTCACCTCAAAACAAAGTTTTGTGGTGAAAAAGATTTATTGAGCATATCAGAAGTAAACTTATAACTTTATGAACCTTCATATGCCTGTTGACCTCTTTATTAGAGCATGACTGACAAACCTTAAGACCTAATGGAACTAGACCCTAGGACTATTTGTTATAGATGAAATGAAACAGGATGAATGTGAATGACTAAAAAAAGAAAAGTGTAAATAGGTCAGCAGGTGGATGTCATGAGGGAAATTGACATGAAGCCACTACCATCAATTGATCCATGGCCTAATCAAATGCAGATGATCGAATGAGACACCTAATATGCATGCAAAAGAGCAATTTGATCACTGATGGAAGTGTGAAGACACTGACACTAACACTTACAACAATTCTATTTACATTTCTTTTTGTAGGAATCCAGATAGTCAAAGGGGTAGTGGTTATAGGATAGAGTGCACAACCCATTTATCTGCTCTCCTCATCCATCAACTTCATTATCATCCTCATTCATCTGCCTCCCTACCTATCTCCATCATTGAGAAAGAAACTCAACCATATTTTGCCTCCTTGGATTCCTACAAGAGCGAACTGAATTTCTACAAGAACGACTTGAAATTCTATAGGAGGGAGATCGAGTTGGAAAAAGGGGCCAACATCTCATGTTATCCTTGGAAAATGTTGGGAGAGGTCCACAAATATTCCTTCATCACTCATCCATCCCATTCATCCAAATTCATCCTCAAAATCCCACTTCTACCATACAACTAAAAAAAAACATAGAAAAAGGAAATTTCCTTCACCTTTTGCATCACCTTCACCACCCTTTGATGATTCACATTATGTCCTTGAGTTGACAATTATTTTTCCTAATCCATGAATGAAATATGAGGTCCTTAGGGGGAACTAAGTGAGCTACAAGAAGGATATTAGTTGTAGAAATTCATTGTAGATTCAAATTTCTAATTGCAATTTACTAAAACAATAGACTTGAATATACTCTATTCATCAGTGGAAATAATTAAATGATTGTGAAATTGTGAAGGATAAAATAAAAATAATTCAATCGAAAGATTACATAATGATTTCTTGGAAACATCCACAGCTAAAACCCTTGGTATATGTATATTACATTAGTCATAAAATATGAGAAGATTACAATTCTTTTCTCAAGCCCGGGCAACCTCTACACTATCTCTATCTCTCTCACTGCTCACTAAACAAGCCTAGGTCAATACTTAACCAATATATTGCTTTCCCAAGTCCATATTTCCTTGTGTTGTTTCCTTGGGAATTATCCCTTTGTAATTAGGGAAATTCCTCAACTGTAATTGTGCAATCCTCATAGGCCTTCCTCTAACTACATGCGAAACCTGTATAATTTAGATGATTATACAACTAATAGTACACCATCCCTGAACTCCAATCTCAACTAGGTAAATCTCATATCTGACATACATGAGTTATTTATGAATTAATCACTAATTAACTAGTTGATCACTGTAGGTAGCACCACACTACTAGACCTCCCACTAGTTCATCCAAAAGTTGGAACTAGTTTAACTAACTTCAACTCAATTAAATTGAATTAATAAATTACAACTCAAAATAAACTCAACCAGGTATCTTATAATGTAGGAGACACTCTACATGAATCAAGTTACACCCTCAAATTGAATTAAATGATAAAACTAAGTCAAATTAACTTATTTAACTAATATAAGTTTTCATGTGATGTTGAATTACAATTTTATTCCTAACTTAATTCAATGAAAAAATTAAATCAGGATTTTCTTGTTGCATTTTCAACACTCCCTCTCAACATGAAAGTGATTATCAGATACCCCAATCCTACCTCTATGGAGCTTGAATTTTCATCTTAAAAATTCTTTATCAAAATATATGCATCTTGTTCCACTATAGGAATGTAATCCAACAACATGATTCTCCTCTGCACACAGTCTCATAGATGGTGATACCATATGTCAATATGATTGGATTGATAATGAAAAGATGGATTCTTATATTGCTTAATATAACTCTGATTGTCACAAAAAATCACTATGGGATCCATCTGTTGACCAAATAACCCAAGAAGGATCTTCCTCATTGAGATAGCCTCACAAGTTGCTTCACTAGAAACCATGTACTATGCTTTTGTCGAGCTAACTGAAACTAATCTCTACCTCTTATTCTACCGATAAACTTCTAATAATCCAATATTGGAGATTCCCCCTAATGTTCTCTTCCAATCAGATGAACTCCCTACCCAATATGCATCTATGATGCCTTGCAACTTCACATCCTCTGTCTATCTGTAACAAAGACCAAACTAAGTGATGCCTCCAAGCTATATCAACACATGTTTAATTGCCTTCCACTAAATTTTGTTTGGATTAGTCATATCTTGACTAAGCTGGTTAATTGCGAAACACATGTCTGGCCTTGTGTTCACCAAATACATAAGTGAACCCACAAGCTTCCTATAAATATTAGCCTCCACTACTTCACTTGAAGTAGCATATTCCTTTGTCCAATTCCCTGCTAGAGAAGTCTCCATGGGTTTTTTTCTCTCCATGTGGAACTTCTTTAGTATCTCATTGGAATACATTCCCTGAGAGACAAACAATTCCTCACCTCCTTGTCACACTTCCCTACCAAAGAAATAATGCATGATCCGTAGGTCCGTGATCTCAAATTATCTGACAAGATTTTACTAGCTTCTCATCACATGTTAGAATTAAATCATCGACATATAATACTATAATAAAATATTTACCTTCAACAAAAAATGGTAAATGTTTGCATCTGCTTCAATTCTGGTGAATCCCAACTTGGTGAAATAGTTATCGATCCTGGTGTATCATTAGCACAGGGTGCTTGTTTCAATCCATATAATGCTCACCTGAGTCTACACACATGTGACGCGTCGACGAAGGTCCAAAATCCTCCCATATGCTCAATGTACACCTCTTCCTCAATCACTTCATTGAGCAATGTTGCCTTCACATCTATTTGATGTATCTTCCATCCCATCTGTGTTGAAAGTGCTAGAATAGATTTTATTGAAGAGTACCTTGCTACTGGAGAAAAGGTCTACTCATAAGTAACCATGCCAGTTCTACCCAAAGTAACCATGCAAAGAGGGGTGAACATGAGGAGAGATGCTACTACAATCATATTCAACATCCTATGTCACCTTAAGGAAGTAGAATCGACATAACATCACATACAATCATCCAACATCATCAACAAACCCCTCAGGAGGCAAGTTATCCACTCAGTCAAACTGTCCATGGGTGCCAGTTCTATTCTTCAGCTCTTAGACGTTAGTCACACTCATGATATGGGTAAGGGAATGACCAACAACGTAAATTTTCTCTCACAAGCCTACCTGCCAGCGACTATGGTCCAGAGTTTCTAGTTCTGTGCCAGTGACCCAAGGATTTGAGCCACTTTTCTAGTCCAAAATCCTAGCGTCTTCCCAGAACTTGTGGCAACTTTAAGAAGTCATTAAACACAATATAACCATTCTAATCAATAAAAAATAACCCTCAGGACTAGGCCTGAGCATCTGCAACCGGAATTGACATTCTGTCAAAAACTTGGCATCAATGCAACCTATAGGTCTAGGATACAACATAGAGAATACATGACTGGAACAACTTATGAAACATCATGAGAAGGCTCACGTCCTTCTCTATTGAAGTACTAGATCATAAATTAGGTATTGCATCCATCCATTTAATATTTAGAAGTAAATACATGAAATAACCATGACATAAACCTTTCACACAACAATTCTTATAACCAACATTAAACCATGTAAATATCATAGATATAAAAAACATAAAATTCACATATAAATCAGTGAAAAGGCGAGAGAACTTAGCTTTTATTAATCATAGGCAAATCTGACTAGGTTTAGGAATTGCATGTACAGCCCGCCCCTAGAAATCGTTGAACCAAATCTCTCTTTCAGCAAGTCACTTCCATGCCATATTCCAAGAATGATTGTGGGATCTCATAGAACAACCAATACAAGAACAACCAATGAAATCTTAAGGTTAAACCACCTCCACACTTACCAAACCGTGATCACACCAAAACTGATGCTCTGGTCACAACCAAACAGAACTTAGAGTGCCATCCAAAATCCATCACTATCCTTGAGGAATTTTTCATCTCCTTGTCTCTCAAGCTTTACTGCAATCCAAACATGAATCACTAGGCCCTAAACCAAGACTACTCTGTCAGGCTTTATCGTGTATAACACCAAAACTAGTCAAAGGATTCCTATGCCTTTGGGAATTAACCTTGAGACCACTTCCGCTCTGGATTCTGAAATCCATCTCGAAAACCAGAACTGAAAAATCTAAAATAACATACCAACATACCATAGCATCCAGAAAAATGCTAGGCTAGGCTAAAATCCACTGTAATAACCCAACAAAACCATGCCACCGATAACAAGAGAACCATACACAAACATCCAAATCCATGCATGTCTAAAAAAACTATGAAATAACACATGCAAAAGGTTACCTGCAAGTATTCCTGCTGAAGCTACTTGATCCTGCTTTCCTTTCCTTGATTTTCCTTCCTTTTCTCCAAAAACTAGAGCGCACCAAGAAAACTCTAAGTGACCAAGAGAGTGAGAGAGAGAGAGAGAATAATGAATGAGCTCCAAAATTGAACTGAAAGAAGGTTACCAATTGATCCTCATAAGCCTTTTTATGAGTGAGGTCTCTATTTTCTTCATTTTCCATTATTTTCCTTCAACTTTCTCCTTACATGCAACCTGTGACTTTTCACCTTATTTTTCTCTTAATTTCCACCATCTCCCATGTAGCTTCTTTAGACTGAAAGTGATTCCATAACACTTTAACTTTCTCTATGGCTCTGTTCCTAAGCATGAGACGTTTTTGCTACAATATGCACTAAGGCTCCGACTGGAACTCTCCTTCACGCTCCACCTAATATATAGACCAATAAATAACATGATCAACATCCTTTATATACTTCTTAAGCAATGAAATATGGGAAAAATCATGGACTTTCATTGTTGGAGCTGGTTCAAGTCGATATTCCACTGGTCCAATCCTCTCAAGGATCTCGAGAGGCCCACAATACCATGGTGCCAACTTGGCACATGAACTAAACCTCAAAGATATTTTCTTGGGCTTGATGCACAAATATGCATGCTCCCCAACCTGAAACTCTTTGAACACCCTATGCTGATCTACATAATTCTTATGTTTATCATGCGTTTCCTTTCGATTCTTTTCTGTAACCTGAATCTCCTACTTTATGTCCATCAAAATGTTCGGTCCAATAAATACCCTATTCACTAGATCACTCCAACTGATGGGATCATTACAAATCTGCCTATACAATGCTTTGAAAGGACTCATCCCCAATGATTCCTGATAACCATTGTTCTATGTGAACTCAACCAATCGTAGATACTCTTTGTTGGGCATGGAATCCCCCACAAGGTATGTTTTGGGGCTTAAAGCCCAAATTTTGACCATGTCCATTGTAAAGGCTTCGCAACTTGTGGGCACAGAGTGTGAAGTCATAATAGAGTCACAGGGTTGCACGCCCTTGTCTTTGTAATGTAATGTTGGCTTGATAGACCTACCCATGGTCTGCGAGCCATGGGATTGTATAAATAGAATGAGGCTCTAAGTGTAGAAGATAACAAAGAAATGAATAGAACAAAAGCAGGAAGAGTTTAAGAGATTGAGTCGAAGTGTAAAGTGGATCTTTGGGTCATAGAGTAGGAGGGCTCTGCAGCTGAGTGCGCGGGCCCCTACAGCTAAGTCTGCAGGGTAGGTCGAGTCTGTAACCATGGGAAACATCAACAAAGAGATGTTTTATCATATTTTTGTGTACCTTTTCCTATTTTATGTATTATTGGTTATGAATTACAGGTTTATTATGTATTTGCCACGTGAACTCATATGAATGTGCTGTATAAATAAATATAACAGAAGGCATCCATTTACACAGAGATAAATAACTGGTGTAGGAAGATAAGTAAGATCACAGTGGTGCCCTAGGGAAATAGTTTAGAGAGCTACTCTAGCAGCACAAAAGCCCCACAACCCCTGGTTAGGGATGCGTTGAAGGCAAGTATATTAGGGCGTGAGGGATAGGGAAGTGCGCAAAGCAACCTGCACATAGGACTAGAAGTTGGACCAAATCAACCCCTCATACATCTCAGGGGTGCGAAAACTTGGTTCCAGCACCCCCGCCATACTACTTCAGGTGAGACGTTAGTTCGTGCTCTGTGGACTGTTGTAGAAAGGGCTAGTAGTATAGGGATTTGCTTGGCTAACTAACTCTGAACCTAGGCCGGGCCCCAACAAGCCAACAAATGGTTCCGTTTCCGAGATCGAGATATTCATAGAGATGTCTAATGTCGTATCACTAGAATCAAACAAAGAAAGGAGTTGAAGATTGGTTGGATAGAAAGATTCACGAGTTCGTGGTGGATGAAAATAAGAATCCATGACTGTCAAGGGAAGAGTAGTTAGACTTCTAATTATACATAGAGATCCATGAAATTTTCTTTGCATCTTTCCCTACTGAGTTATATGAGTGGATTGCAAAGCTAGAAAATAGCCAATGAAGGTGTAAGCTCAACAGACCTATTATGCAGACTCCAGAATTGGTGCATAGATTGGAAGCATCAGAGGATAAGATCATGTGCTGTTGATCACTAGCTTGATCGAATTATAGGAGGGTTCATCACTGAATTCATGGTAGATACTTCAGTCAGCTATAGCGAGGTAGAATGACGCTTCCTCAAAGGACCACGAGGTAAGTACGTTAAGTATTTGAACACTTGGATTAAAATGCTACTATGTGAAAAGTAGGTTATGCGAATAAATTGATGTTTGGGGTTATGCGAAGTGGGAGAATCTACAAAAGCAATGGTAGTGTGGAGATAGAAACTAGCCCCTTGATTTCACGTCTGCAAGGGGGCAAAGAAGAGCTCACGAAGGTCTCAACAAGAAGTGCGATCAATTTGATAAGGCAGAGGATTCCACGCATACCACCCCCACCCACACCATTGCTAGTTTCACCATCTTCACCCCCACCTTCACCCATACCACCTCTGTCAGCACCATGAGTCAATATGGCAAGCACAATAAAGTGAAGATCCAAACTAGTTTTGGTTCATGATAAAAGTTGTATGGGAGGCACAGGGAGTCACAGATGATAATATAAAGAAAGCAACATTGGTCAGGACTCTGTAGGATCGCGCGCTAACCTGGTACATTAAGCATTCCAATGACAATCAA
Organism: Pinus taeda; assembly: GCA_000404065.3. Taxonomy (NCBI): domain Eukaryota; kingdom Viridiplantae; phylum Streptophyta; class Pinopsida; order Pinales; family Pinaceae; genus Pinus; species Pinus taeda. Next base: position 19,416 of record APFE030693001.1, on the reverse strand, counting down.
AATGTGGGGATTGTGGATATTCAAATTGCACTTAACAAAGAATTTAACAGGCCGAAGTCAGAGGTGTAGTCAATCATTGGGTTCAAGGAAATCAAAATCCTACTAGGCCAAACCCCTTGTGAGTTGGATTAGAGACTGAAATTCACAATTCACAAAGCTAACATGACATTGATGGATGGACAACACCATGAATGGTTTGTAGCATCGTTAACACCGCATCTAAGGAACATGCTATCACAATAGAGGCTAACAACTCAGGACAAGGCCTTGGAGGTCGCCATGAAACTGCAGGAGACCCCGATATAGGATATAAAGCTCGGAGTTCAGCAAATTCACGTGAAATTGAAAAACTGGCACCTAGAGATGCAAAGTTTGAAACAAGATAGGACAACTCACCCAGAAGCGTGCGACACAATATGGTGCGTAAAGTGTAAGGGTCAGGGACCACTGCCCAGTGTTTGCAAATTACCTCTCGGGAGTAGGACTAATGCCATTGAGACCAAAGGCACAAGTAGGACCAAGCACAGTGCTTGCATTATGGTGCATGATTTGTCAGATATGAGGAAATCATGCTACAGATAACTGCCATTTATTATAGAAGTACACACAAAATTCACAGCAGTTGTTCTGTAATTTTTGTAGATCAACGAAACATGATGAGTGCACCTATAGAAGTTATGAGATGATGATGGATCAGACTCCTACCTATAGAGTTTAGGCTGAAATGCAACCCCTTGACCAGAACGAAGGGATGGCATGAGCCGGATTTCAGGCGCACAAACAAAGCCAAGGTGGAGGAGGACCTAGAAGAGGTCACGAACAGTTGATATGTTACAATTGCGGAGGGACAGGACATTATGCCCTTGATTGTATGAATCCAATGTGTCCATCATTCTTTTATTGTACTTTTCTTGATCATGAGATGGAGGATTGTCCCACACTAATAGCGAGGTTGCGCAATAAGGGAGCACTCCAACCTCCCCTGACTCAGAACCTGCAAATGATGAGGTTTGTGCCATGCGAGGAAGATCCCAATGTGAATATTGTGCTCCGAAGTGGAATTACGACATGGGATGACAAAGGCAAGCAGTTTGAAGAAAGTACTTGGGATCGCAAGGCTCCAACGAAGGAACCAGAGTTTGATTTGGAGCATGCTAAGAAAAACTTCATGGAAGCCAAGAAGAGCTTTGTTAATGCCTCCACTGCAGGAAGAAAAGGCAGACTAGAGTCAGAAATGGACCCATTGATGCTCACAATGTTCCTAGAAACGTGCATGAAGTTGTTGCATGACAGCAAGGATGTAAAGGGACTATAGGAACTCATAAATAGATGAGTTGGGACCGAGCAGGGAGAAACGTGTATAGTCGGAAGCTCGGAAAGCACACAACGAGGATGGGAAGGTAGATGAGGTTGACCACACAAATTGGAGAATATGAGATGGATCAAGTGATTCTGGACTTAGGATTAGACGCGAACGTTCTACTGAAGCAAACATGGGAGAGCATGGGAAGTCCTACACTACAATGGTCTCCTATCCAACTACGAATGGCAAACGAACAAAAGATTCTACATATGGGAAGATTGTAGGGAATCACAATGGATATTGAAGGAGCAAGCACGCTAGTAGACTTCAAAGTGATAGAGATTGTTGATGACAACAATCCCTGAGCCACACTATTAGGAATAGATTGGGCCACTAACATGAATGGGGTGATTAATATGAAAAAGCGCAAGATGATTTTTGAGAAAAAATCTCTGCACATAGTTGTACCTTTGGACCTTGCAGAAGGATCATGCTACACCGAGGCAGTGCATGACTATCACATCGACGATAATTTGGATTGCATCTACAAGATAACATCGCGAGAACAAGATTGGGTGAATCCAACTATAGATGGACGAATATCATGGGAGCGTGAAAGCTCCTGCACCTCAGATTCTGACAAGGAGATAGAACAATGGAAGAATTGGTTACACGAGGTAACCACACTAAACTGTAACATGATGATATCAATGGAGGTAAGGGATCTGCTTACGTATGATGGGTTAAGCGTGGTAGATGACTTCTTGAATAGATTTGAAAGCGAGGTGCCAGAACAACAACGTTTCGAAGCTTTGGAATGGGTATTGCACGCTACGCCCGCAAGGTTGTGGGGATGCACGAAGGGAGCTTCGGGGAGTGGCGCAAATGTAGGAGAATGATGCACATACAATTTGGGAAGCCTCAGATGCGATTAGCAGACAATATTTCCAAATGGAATGGTCTGTGTTCTCACCTGTCCAGATGGATACAAGTATATGGTTTGACACTTATTCAGATGCACACAGTCCTCATGTTAAGAGACATGGTTAGTAATCATGTGCGGGCAAGGAAATGGCACAAATGACCTCTTCGGATGGAACTATGGAGTATTGAAAGACCCAGTGTGCAGACGATTATCCACACAGAAGCCTTTAACGAAGTATACGAAGTGCTGAACAAGTTCCACAATGCACAGTGGACTGACTGGGACTCGCGCATACCAACAGTTCTATGGGCTTATAAGACCATGTGCAAGAAATTGATGGCCCAGATGCCTCCAAGGCTAGAGTATTGAGTGAACTCTGTAATCCCAATAGAGCATAAAATTCCTAGTCTCCACATGGTAGAATCGGCAGGTATGATGGGTCATGGAACCTTGGAAGAAGGGGTGGCATAGCAGAACGAAGTAGAATACTTGGGGCTTACCGAGGAAATCTGACAGGGTGACCTTAGGCTCCAAGAACTTATGAAAGATAGGGTGTGATTAAAGGAGAAAAGTGCTCTAGTGGAAGCGGAAGTCAAGAAGCTTGAGGACGAGATAAAGGAAGATTTTCTCGATAAGAAGACTAGGGTGATAAGATAGGGTGCACACGATCAAGTTGACCAATTTGGGGACTATCACTACAAATTGATCAGTTTGATGCCTTGGCTTGGACCGCATATTACTAAACAAATCAACCAAGGTGGTGCATTGTAGATGATAAAATGTGTGACACCACTAGTAACAATAAAAGGTAGGTACTTTCCAGGAAAAGTGATGGATGACTAGAGGAAACCATATACAGGTGGAGTGGCCACCTGACTAGCCAGGGGAAGTATAGTCTTAGTGCTCCAAGTAGTTGAAAGGAGGCGCGGGACTATAAAATACTCTGCCCGGGAGCTACACGATGTTGGAGCTGTGCGTGGAATTAAAGTGTCACAAGGTCCATGACCGCGCAAGGGGGGCTGCGCTTCCGTGCGGGTTGGCCAGAAAGTGACCATTGGAGTCACTATTCAAGATGTGATGCTTGACTTGAGACCAAATGGAGTGAGCAGTAGGAATTTAAGAAGCAATTTATGGGAAAAATTTGGGAAAATCTGTCGCCAAGGGGGCATTAGTGAATAAGATTTGGGGGGAACGGTCAAATTCAAATTCAAAATGTGTTATAAATCACAAAGGGTTGCCAACAAACAATACTTGGTCGTTTGCGAATTGAGTTGTTGTATACCCCATGTATTCTAAGTAGAACCTTGTTTGACCTATGCAAAGCATTGATTAAGCCCATGATTACACGAGTGATAGATTTCTAGATAGACACGATCGCAACATCTGAGGAAGTTATGGAAATTGTTCAGATGACTGCCGAAGAGGTCGTGCAGGTCCTAACTATGGGGATGCCCCCTGAAGGCATTGGGATTGTGGCAGAAATATTACCGTGCACACTGAGGCCGAAGAAATACAAATAGTTAATGATTCTTATGCGTATGTCCTCACGAAACCCACTACGCATAGGTTAACGATGGACAAGAAAGGGAAAGTCGTTAACTTGGAAACCGATGAGGAGGAGGAAGATTTGGAGGACCTTATCATTGAAGAAGATGAGGAAAAAAGCATGGAGAAATAAACTAAGCCTACGTACCCTCCAACAAAGCCGCCTAGTTATATCTCCCTATAGAAGGGGAAGGCAAAAGTGCCCAAGGATATCGATGAGAGGAATAGCTCTCTCCAGACCCCGCTCCTCCTAGATGACATCATTTTTGAGGGCATGCACCTGGGATGGGTGCCTAGCTTGAAATTTGAATATTGGGATCTCACTAACCACGAGAAGTTCCCTCACCTAGAGACCATGCAGCTCATGAAGCCCAAATAGAAGATCATAATGGGGGCTACTGAGTTGGAATCACGAAATTGGTTACACGGAGTGGAAAAGGTAGGGTTACTAAACTTGCTCTGGGTGTCGCATTTCCACCGTGCTTCAATAACAATTTTTGTCATCAAGCAGCTTCTCTACCTAGTGCATGGTGGGTGTTTGTGGCTGGAGGACCCCACCCCCAGCATTGATCACTTGATTCACCACATTATCTGGGTCCCATGTAAAGGAGAGGACCTCGCAGACATCTCAGAGGGGAAGAGCAGTGGCTTGTCCATCGCAGAGTCCATGAAGCAGAAATACAAACTAGAGAAGAAGAAAAGGGGCTACACCATATCTAGCATAAAAGAAAGCAGGAAAGATGGCGACCCAGATACTGGCAAGTAACGTTATGCGCAAGTGTCATGCAAATGAGGTACTCGCGCTGGTGGTGGCACTCGCTGAGCAGTGCGCATAGGGGGTCCATTTCAACTGGTCCAAGTTCCTATGCAAAGAGTTCCTGGAAAATTGCTGAAAAGGCCTAGGAACAAGGCAAAACGTTCCACTATGCATGGCTTTGGTTGTCCATAGTGCTCGTGGTAGGAGAATTTCCAGAGGACAGTCAGTTCCCCATAATTGATAGAGATCTACCAGAGGCCGCGAAGTACACTTCACTTTGGGACATAAAGGACGTGAACCAGATCTGCAACAGTAAGATATTCTAGGTGTTCATGGAAGTGAACATGAAAATGGGAATTAACCACAAGCTGCGGTTATCACCCATTGTCTACAATATCTTGCAAACTTTTGCAGAATTTAAAGTGAATCTCCACATCATCTATATCTAAGTTTGCAAGGACCCAGCCAAGCAATGGAGAGAGCTGCCCTTTGTAGCCACCGATGACGTAATTTTTGATGTACTAGAGACATGGCCACCGGAGTGGTGCACCCTAGACATTGTGATAATGGAGAAGTCTATGGTACAGAGGAAGAAAGGGGAGGCCAAATTGCACATTTTGCAGTTGGCAGAGAAGAGAAGGCAAGAAGCAACAATAGAAAAAGCACAGAAGATGCGAGACGTTGTGCAAACCACAACAGAGAAGAAAAAGGCAGCAACAGTCGTAGCAAACGAGGTAGCTAAGAAGGCGCGCGAGGGCCAGAAGTTTCCTTCGCATGGGCATGGAATAGAGGAAAATTAGAGCAGCACAGACCCACAAACCACGTCAACACAATTGAAGCACTAGCACCTTAGTGAGCAGACGGGGCCATGTAAGAAGGTCAAGGCATCAAAGTTGTATGTTGACCTGATCACCCTCACTAAGGGTGATCTACATGACATCGGTGAGATGGTGCACGATGTCACCTCCAAGGCCCTCTATAACTTCACACAAGAGAATTAGATTGGGTTGGGGGCCCTCAGAGTACAATAGCAAGAGTTGCAGGTGCACATGCCTCATGCTACCACCCTTTTGACCAACCTCGTAGTAGTGACAACTGCAGTAGAGCAGATGTTGGGCGCTTGGACAAAAAATACAATAGTGTTGCTAGAAGGGGCACTGGTGACTGCAAATCAGGCCGACAGGCCTACAATTAGCACACTGAAGGGTATTAGGATCAACATGGTTGCACTCCCACGGGAGATGCTATAATTTCTACAGGATGGGATTATTGTAAAACTGTGGGCTATGGAGAGCCATGCACTACAAGTACTAAACGAGCAAAATATCAACATGGAGCAGTTGAGCTTGCAGCATGATGAAGTGGTGTCAAATAATAGTCAGATGGTATAGGTACTCGAATAATCCTCTCAAACAATCCCTGAGTTGGCCATCCCAGCAGAGGCGCACATTAACAGGCTAGCAACAGGGGTGCACGAGGCCCGAGAAGAAATGAATAAGGTTCAGTTGGAGTTGAACCTTTAGATAAAAAAGCTACGCTTGAAGGTGCAACTATCCAGCCCTCCATAAGTCAGAGAACAAAGCATCAGTGCTATTACATCAGGGTTGGAAGAAATTGGCAGTGCAATAAGGAACTGCACCAAAATGTTGGAGGAGTCATTTCAGGTTGTCACGAATCTGCAGGAGGACCCCAACATCTAGTGCTTAGATACAAAGGTGCATGAGCTCTAGCAGTAGTATGACAGTGTCAAAGGGACCATGTAGATGGTGGCCCTCACTTAGAGGCTCACGCGTATGAAATAGGCCAAAGCACTGAAAGAAGAGGTGCACAAAGCGCAAAAAAAAGTAGTCCTGAAGGCATGTGTTCAGCCTTCACCATCATATAAAAAATTCAAGGAAAGCTCCCATAAATGCAGGGGACGTAGGAACAGGTCCATGGAAGTAGTTTCGACACCATGGTCTCGGAATAGCAGGTCCAAGAGATTCAGTAGGCAGCTGCTCAGTGCGCTGCTGACCTTGTAGCAGTTCAAACAGAGTTGTAGGGACTCTACACAAAGATCTCTGCACCAATAGAGTGACTCGAGGGAAATTCATGATGTTTGTGTTGGGGGCCTGTTGGGCATGGAATCCCCCCCCCCAAGGAATGTTTTTGGGCTTAAAGCCCAAGTTTTGACCAAGTCCATTGTTAAGGGTCCACGATTTGTGGGCACAAAGCGCGAAGTCATAATAGAGTCACACGGTTGTCTGCCCCTTCTTTTGTAATGTAATGTTAGCTTGATAGACCTACCCATGGTCCACAGACCATGGGATTGTATAAATAGAGTGAGGCCCTAAGTGTAGAAGATAGCGAAGAAATGAATAGAACAGAAGCAAGATGAGTCTAAGAGATTGAGTGGAAGTGTAAAGTGGGTCTTTGGGTCATAGAGTAGCAGAAGGCTCTATAGCTGAGTGTGTAGAGGCCTAGTAGTCCATAGCTAAGTGTGTGGGCCCCTGCAACTGAGTACGTAGGGCAGGTCAAGTGTTTAACCATGGGAAACATCAATAAAGATAAGTTTTTATCATATTTATGTGTACCTTTTCCCATTTGATGTATTATTGGGTATGAATTACAAGTTTACTATGTATTTGTTACGCAAACTCATATGAATGTGTTGTATAAATAAATATAACATAAGGAATCCATTTACGCGGAGATAACTAAATGGTGTAGGAACATAAGTAATATCATAGGGGTGCCTTAGGAAAATAGTGCAGAGCACTGCTCCAGTAGCGCGGAAGCCCCACAACCCCTAGTTAGGGTTGCGTGAAGGCAAGTATATCAGGGCATAAGGGACAGGGAAGTGCAAGTAGCAACCTACGCATAGGACTATTAGTTGGACCAAATCAACCCCTCAAACATCTCAAGGGTGCCGAAACTTGGTTCCAACACCCCCCCCCATACTACTTTGGGTGAGACCTCAATTCGCACTCCACAGGTTGTTATCGAAAGGGAAAGTAGTACAAGGATTTGCTTGGCTAACTAACTCTGAACCTGGGTCAGGCCACAACAAGCCAACACTCTTCCCATTTCCTCAACATCTCCCAAGATCCTAGTGACCCTCTCCATATAACCATCTATCTGCAAATGATAAGTTGTGTTGAAGGCCAACTTTTTACCCAAGCCTACAAATAGCTCCTTCCAAAACTTGGAAGTGAACTTTTCACCCATGTCTAACACAATGTTCTTTGGAACACCATGTAGTCTCATTATCTCTCTGATGAACACCTATGCTACCTCACTAGTTGAATATGTAGTCTTTACTAGAATGAAGTCAGCTATCCTTCTAAACTATCAACCACAACCATAATAGAATCATGTTGCTTCATTGTCCTCGAAGGACCTGTGATGAAATCCATGGAAATGAGCTCCCATTTCCATTTTGGAATCGCTATAGGCTGTAATAGACTGCCATGAATTCAACTTCTCTCTTTAGATTCAGCCAATAATAAAACTTCTTTAACATCATCAATGCCTTTTGATATCTTGGATGACTTGAGCATGGTTTCACATGAAAATCCCTCAAGATAAGCTTCTTGAGATCATTGGAATTTGAAAAATAGATCTTGTCCCAAAACATCACTAATCCATCTATCGTGAGAGGATAGTCTGTACCCTTATCACTTGTACCTACACCTATACCTGTACTATGCCGTAACTTATGCATGATCTCCATGTATCTGTCATCCCGTTGACCTGCCTGCAAAATCCTATCTTGTAACTTTGTCCCATAGAAGCTTATAACTACTATATTATTTACTTGTACATTGCTTCTAAGAGTGTTTGCAACCCGGTTCTCCTTCCCTTTGATATATCTGATCTCAAAGTCAAACTCGCTAAGGGTGGCCAACCATCTAGCTTGCCTAACATTTAGATTCACCTGGTCAAATAGATACCTCAAGCCACTGTGATCGCTCATCAATGTGAACCTCTTGCTCAAAAGATAATGTCTCAACATCTTTAATGCATGTATAATCTTTGCTAGCTCAAGATCATGTGCTGGATAGTTCTATTCATGATCATTCATTTTCTGTGACTCATAAAACACTACCTATCCTTCTTGCATGAGAAATCCACCAAGTCCCCTTTTGAAAGCATCTCTACACACTGCAAAATCCTTTTCTGGATCCACAATATTTAGCATTGGTGCATGTGTGAACAACTTCTTAAGCTTCTCAAAACTATTTTCAGATTTTGTCATCCATTCAAACATCTTGTTGGGTGTGGGGCCTGATTATCTTCTTTATTTAGAGGTATCGCCGCATTGGACCTGATTTTATAATGTGGTAGCAACGCCACCTGTAAAATGTATGCCACTAGGGGGGTGCGACGACGATTATTTGGAGCCCCCCCAAGCTAAAAATGGATGTAAATTTACCTTGTAAAATGTTGTAATTTTATAGTCAATCTGGGCTATTCATTAGGCGGAGATATGACGGTAGAAGTTATGTTTAATTTAGGTTTTTTTCGCTAGAAGGAGACCCCTCACTATATATGAGGGGATTGTATTGCATCTATGTAGATCTATATTCTGGGCAATAAAGAGAGAGGATATTGTGTGAGAGAAAAGAGGGAATTACAACAGATCCGTTGTAGGTTGTATCTCTTCATTTTCCTGGATAATATAAAAGGAAGGACTGGTTGTTTCTCCGTGGAAATAGCCTGGAATGGTGAACCACGTATATCTGTGTCTCTCGTTTTATGTGTTTATATTTCTTCAATACATTTTATGTGTTCCATTGCAATGTAATATATAATTTTCTAATAGCTAGTATTAGATCCAAAGGTCTATTTGGCTGATAAAATCGTAGGAGAGAAGCATTCCTGGTTTGAGTGAGAGCAATGGCGAAAGATGGTAGGTTAAGGGTCAAAAAATTTAAACTACCAGCTATGAAAGATGCAGATGGAATATTATCTGTATCAGAAATATCTGTACCTACCATTGAGTGGAAAGACAAAGAAGCCAACGAGTATGACAGATACAAAATGGGATATTCTTAACAAAAAGAGATTTGAAACAACAGAGGGTTTAATGTCACATTGGCCAAACTATACGAAAAACCCTCGGCCTCAAATAAGGTATTTCTTATGAAACGTTTATTTAATATGAAGATGTCAGAAGGTGAGTATGTTGCTAATCATTTAAATGAATTTAATACAGTTACCAATCAGTTATGTTCTGTAGGGGTAACTTTTGATGATGAAGTTAGGGCTCTGTTATTTCTATGCTCATTGCGAGAAATTTGGAATGGTTTAGTTATGGCCATTAGTAACTCTGTTTATGGATCTGGTACTTTAAATTTTGATGATGTTTTCGGTGCAATCCTTAGCGAGGAAATGTTATGGAAAAGCTCCGGTGAGACGTCAGGAATGCTTTGATTACAGAGACTAAGGGAATAAAAATTGAAAGAGGAGAGAGCCCAGGATATCACATTAAGTGAAAGGGAAAGGCAGATCCAAGTCTAGATTAGGGATAGTGTGCTGGAAATATAGGAAGAAAGGACACCTGAAAAAAGACTGTAAGTCTTGGAAGGGAAAGGAGATACACGGAAAGAAAACAATCATGAAGTGAATGTGACAGGTGATGTTTTGCAATATGCTTTGATTATTTCATTAGAAAATATTATTGATGCCTAAGTGGTATATTTAGGGGCCTGATTCCATGCCACACCTAATAGGAAACATTTTCATGATTATGTTCAAGGAGATTTTGTACAAGTTCGATTGGGTGATGATAAACCCTCTAAGATTATTGGAATGTGTACAATTTTCATAAAACTGCATAATTGAAATCAATGGTTATTGAAGGAGGTAAGGCATGTTCCAGATCTGAAGAAAAATTTGATTTCAACAGGGTAAATGGGAGGTGAAGGCTGTGTAACTACTTTTACAGATAAAACATGGAATGTGACTAAAGGAGCCCTGGCAATAGCACAAGGAGAAAAGGTTGGTACACTATATTTATGCAATGGTATTTCTAATTTTGTTAATGTTTTAACCTCTACATGAGAAGATACGGCATTGTGGCATCATAGGCTTGGGAACATGAGTGAGAAGGGTATGAAGATTCTTTACTCAAGAAATTTGTTGCCATGTTTGAAGCATGTTGATTTAAAATTCTGTGAGGATTGTGTTTATGGAAAACATAGGAGAGTTGGATTCCTCAGAGTTGAGAAAGAAAAGAAGAGTGAAAAATTAGAGCTTGTGCACACAGATGTATGGGGACTTCCCCAGTTATCATCTCTTAGTGGATCTCGTTATTATGTTACTTTTATTGATGATGCAACTGTAAAAACCTAGATTTATTGTATTAAAAAAAAATCTGATGTATTTGATACTTTTAAGAAATGGAAAGCTTTGGTTGAAAATGAGACAAGAAAAAGATTGAAGTGTCTCAAATCAGACAATGGAGGTGAATATTGTAGCAAAGAGTTTGATAGGTACTATTCAGAGAATGGAATTTGTAGAGAGAAGACAGATCTAGGAACAACACAAGAAAATGGTGTGTCAGAAAGGATGAATAGGACAATCATGGAGTGTGCAAGGTGCATGAGATTGCATGTAGGATTGCCTTTACACTTTTGGGCAGATGTTGTAGATATTGTTGTTTATCTAATAAATAGAGGGCCTTCAAGTTCCTTGGATGGTGGTATTCCAAAAGAGGTATTTATTTTGGTTTTCAATCCTTTGTGGAAGTTTCTTGTAGCTTCATGTTCCGGATTATCCACAGTCCCCAGTTCAGTCTGTCGACGTTTCGAACCCCAACGGGGGTCCATCATCAGGACACTTCTGAAAGATAGAAAGAAATGAATGAACCCCAATGGGGGTCATTCATTTCTTTCTATCTTCAGAGTGTCTGATGATGGACCCCCGTTGGGTTCGAACGTCGACAGACTGAACTGGGGATTGTGGAAATCCGAACATGAAGCTACAGGTATTTATTTTTTTGTCTTTTTATAGCCTAAGTTTTTACAACCTAACTGTAATTTTAACATATTTATTAATTTAAAAAATAAATAATAATTTATAATTAATTTATCTAATAAGTATTTTGAATAAAATACTAATCATATTATTTATTTTTTATTTATTCATTATTTATTGATTTGTGTATTTGTTTTTTAGGTGAGTTTATATAAACTAACAAATTATATTTTTAATTAGAATTAGATACATATATAGTTGTTTATTAATTCATAATTAATAAGTAATTTGGGTAACTAATGAAGAATCATGTAAACTAACTTAGAAGTAAAAAGAATCTTTTATATAGTTTTATTTTAAATAATTATATATCTTATCTAATAATTAATATAATATAATAATTAATTAAATTTATTAATAATTAACATAAATAAATAATAATAGAATATAGGTATAATATATATATATATATATATATTTATATATATATATTATATTTTATATATTTAAATTAATATTAGTTAAATTAATGAATTTTTTTTAATAACTAACCATTGATTTAATTTATTTTTACCTAATTTATCTTAGCTCCATAAATATAATAGTAAATAGGAAGAATTTTGGTAATAATAAGGTGAATATTAATATTAAATTAATTAATGGAAATTTGACAGGGGTCCTTGAGTCAAAAGTAGTCGTTAGTCTTTTTAGCCGTTGGAGTCTCTGCTTAGACTATTTAACATGCTAAACTGGATCTGCTTCTTCAACTTGTCCTGACGATGAAACACACTAGTTGGTTCGAAACGCGTCGACAAATGACTAATTATGTGATTTCGCCGAAAACTCTTGAAACAAAGTAAACTACTCATTTTTAAAGACATTTGGTTGTGAACACTTTGTCCACATTAATAAAGAAAATAGAAGAAAGCTTGAGGAAAAATCAAAGAAATGTACCTTTATTGGATATGGTGTTAATAATTTTGGTTATGGTTTAAATGATTATGAAGAAAACAAAATAATTAGGAGAAGAGATGTCATATTCAATGAAAAGGTTTTGTACAAGGATCAAATCTAGAAAAAGAACAGGAAAAGGAAAACAGAGAATACACAGTGCTTGATGAGATCATAGGAAAAGTGAAGGTGCCTGAAAATCATAATGATCAATGACCAGAACAACAACAACAACAACCACAACAACAACAAGCACCTCAAATGTCTGAAAGTGGTGTCAGAAGATCTACCAGGAAAAGTAGACTCGCTGAATGATACTCTCTTGCATTATATTATGTATTGTTGACTGATTATGGTGAAATAGAATGTTATGAAGAAGCAGTGCAAGTAGAAACCAAGAAAAAGTGGGAGCAAGCCATGAAAGAAGAGATGGGCTCCTTAGCACATAACCAAGATTGGGACTTAGATAGGTTACCTGTAGGTAAAATAGCATTATAGAATAAATGGGCTTATATGTTGAAGGAAGAAGATGGAGGTAGAAAAATGTATAAAGCTAGACTTGCGATGAAGGGGTTTTCACAGAAAAAGGGTATAGACTTTGATGAGATATTTTATCCTGTTGTTAAAATGACTTCAATCAAAACTATTTTAATGCTAGTAGCAGCGAAAGATTTCATATTGATTAGTTAGATGTAAAGACAACCTTTCTCCATGGGGATTTGGAGGAAGAGATATATATGCAACAGCCACAAGGATATGAGGTAGAAGGGAAGGATAAACTAGTGTTGAAGTTGAAGAAGAGCTTTTATGGATTAAAACAGGCTCCAAGGTAGTGGTATCTAAAATCTGGAAGGTTTATGTATGAAAAAAGTTATAGTAGATGTCACTCTGATCATTGTGTTTATCTCAAAAGGAAAAATGATGGAAGCTATATTATATTGTTATTGTATGTAGATGACATGCTTGTTACAGGTTCTAACATGTAGGAAATAAATGTGCTCAAAATAAAATTGCCAAACTCATTTGCAATATAGGATTTTGGTGCTATAAAACAAATCCTTGGTATCACAATAACTAGAGATAGGAAGAATCAAAAATTAACATTGTCTCATACTGAGTACATAGAAAATGTGTTGAAAAGGTTTAATATGTAGAATGAAAAACCAATTAGTATACCTTTGGCTAGCCATTTCAAACTAAGTAAGAAGGTGTGTTCCAAGACTCCGGAAGAAATGACTTATATCTCTAATGTTCCATATGCATCAGTAGTTGGAAGCTTAATGTATGCAATGGTCTGCACAAGGCCTGATATTGCACATGCAATGGGAGTTGTAAGCAGGTACATGAGCAATCTAGGAAAATAACATTGGATGGCAGTGAAGTGGATTCTCAGGTATTTAGGAGGTACCACAAATCAAGCATTATGATTTGGTGGTTCAAACATTTCTCTACATGGATATTTTGATGCATATATGGCTAGCTATAAAAATAAAGGAGGAGTGCCATAGGGTATGCGTTTACTGTAGGTGGAACAACTGTCAATTGGGTTTCAAAACTACAAACTGTTGTTGCACTCTCAACAACAGAAGCAGAGTATGTTGCTGCTACAGAGCTTAGTAAAGAAATGATTTGGTTACAAAGGTTTCTGGATGAATTGGGTAAGAATTAGGAGTTGGGAAAGTTATATAGTGACAGCCAAAGTGACATAAATCTTGTAGAGAACTGTACATTTCATTCCAAGACTAAAACTATACAGTTCAAGTACCATTTCATATGGTCAACGTTGACAGATGGTCAGTTGAAGCTGGAAAGGAGACACACTATCCAAAATCCTGCAGATATGTTAACACAAGTTGTAATGAAGGAGAAACTGAGATTCTACTTAGTTTCAATTGGTCTTCAAGTATGATGAAGAAGATGAGAAACAACTAGGTCCAAAGTAGAGTCATTGTCCAGCAAATGAAGGAGTGGTGGAGTTGCTATAATCAGTCTCCAAGTGGGATATTATTGGGTGTGGAGCTTGATTATCTTATTTATTCATAGGTATCACTGTATTGGACCCCATTTTGTAATGCGGCAACAATTCCTCCCATAAAATGTACATTCCTAGGGGGTGCAAGGGGGGTGACGATGATTATTTGGAGCCCCCCTTAGCAAGGGATCGGGGGCATCACCCTCGAATCTAAAAATAGATGTAAAATTTCCTTGTAAAATGTTGTAATTTCATAGTCAATCTCGGTTGTTCATTAGGTGGAGATCTGATGGCAGAAGTTATGTTTAATTTAGGTTTTTTTGCCCTAGAAAGCAAGCCCTTGCTATATATGAGGGAATTTTATTGCATATATGTAGATCTGTATTCTGAGTGAGGAAGAGAGAGGAGATTGTGTGAGAGAGAAGAGGGAATTACAACGAATCTACTGTAGGTTGTATCTCTTCATTTTGGTAGACAATATAAAAGGAAGGACTGAATGTTTCTTTGTGGACGTAGCCCAAATTGGGTGAACCACGTATATCTGTCTCTCTTTTTTTTTATGTGTTTTCTATGTTTATATTTCAACAATACATTTATGTGTTTCATTGCTCTGTAATATATAAGTTTCTAACACATCTTACCTTTCCGTTGCAATGATGTGATAGGGTATGGAATGCATGAGAAGTTCTTGATGAACCTCCTGTAGTAACCTACCAAAACCATGAATGATCTGACCTCATCTACATTTTTATGATATAACCACTCCATGATGCCCCTTATCTTTTCTGAATCTATTGTTATGCCTTCCTTGGAGACAACATGTCCCAAGTAATGTACCTCAGTTTGAAAGAAGCTGCACTTGCTAAGTTTAACTGTTAGACACCTAATCCTAAATGGGTTAGTGTGGAAGATGAATAGACAAATCAATCCAAGAGACCTTGGGATGTGGAACCCAACGATCACAACAATGTACTATAAATGTAAATCTCTTGTTAATAAAAATTGTACTCTCCTGATTATATTTCATATTGTCCTTGCTACCCATGTGTGTTTAACATGGTATCAGAGCAGGCGTATTCCTACCTTGCATAATTAATTTGAGCCATTTGTTTTATGGCCTTTCTATGCAATTTATTTTTTCCATATTCCTTTATACAGACCCGTGCCCTGTCTGCCATATTCACTTGAACGATGAAATGTTCCTCTGCTTGACATTGCCAGCACTGTCCAAGTTGTTCTGACATGTCTGTCTATCATATACGTTTTTGATATTGTCTGCACCTTCCATCAAGCCTGCACCCTCTGTCAAGAGACCAACCGCAAATGTTGTCTCACTGCGTCAGTGTCATAGACATTTTATACCTCGGATCTCTGTGTGACATTCATCTGACATTCGCCTAACATTGAAATGTTTGAGCACTAGCCTGTTCATTCCATTATACCCTTCAACGTTGAGTGTTCATTCCATTGAACGCTGTCCAACGCTACCCTTACTGTCCTGAAAGGAACGCTGCCTGACATTTGAACGCTGCTTGAAATTGGATCCAGATAAGAATGCCATATGGTATTGGTATCAACGTTGTCTGACATTTGAACATTGTCTGACAATTATACATCAGAATGATTGAAACTGAATGATGTCGATGCTATCGACACTGTTCATTCTATCGACGTTGTTCATTCCATTGGTGCTGAGCATCAATACCAACACACCCCCTAGGATAACCGCAAGTAGGAATCGCAAGGATTTCATCATCGAGGTACTCTTTTCTTAAAATTCTTCTGTGCTCATCCACCACAAGTCTGCTGCTTCGTGCTCCTTGCGGGTGAACTCGAACCCGCGTCTCCGTAGTACTAAATCATGCATTAAAGAAGACATCATCATCGTGGGTCTGCCGATTTCCTAGTGACTGCTTCTACCTTGGACGCGGACTTGTTTCTGTCATGGTATTTAAATTCTGCGTGTTGTAATATTTAAATTTTGTTGGTTGAATGCTGGTCATTAAACCATGTTGTTGCATTTAAACACTGAGTGTTGTATCTAAATGTTGACTATTGTATTTAAACACTTGTCATGGTATATCCTAACATGGTGGTGTCAGAAGTGGGATGGCGATGACTTGTAATTTTGAGCACTATCCATTGTTGATACCCGAGCCAGTGAGAGCAAATTTGAGAGCCAATGCACTTACTGTGTCATGGACAGAGAGACTCTATGCACAAATGTCCTAAAGTTGCGCATATGTTAGTATTACAGGATATCTGAAACGTGTTTATGGTAGTGGACGTTTAAGCTGATTTATACTCTAGCGATGTGTATGGTTGAATGAGAATATGGCTGAGGAGAAAGTATGACATGGCATATAGCTGCCAGGGCTTGATTACATCTCAGAGACATTTTGTGGTTCTTTGCTACTAAGGATTGCTATACACACAAGCAAAAATTGACTCATCTGAAAAGAAAGTAGTTGGGACAAGGGTCGTTATGACAGAAGACAAATCCTTGAAGCAAGTCTGTAGCATTTGACATGATTTTCGGATTGATAGACTCTTCCAGAAATTGTGTGGCTATGGGGTCAATGTATGCCAGTAAGGATATTGTTGTTTGTTGTCATTGAGTGGAGCTATTGCAGACATTATAAAGACAAATTGCTATGATATAGTAATAAGCACTGCTAGTGCATCATTAAGTGCTAAGTTTATGTTGAGTTCTCTATTTCAGGGTTACACTCAGTATATCAAACTTTGTTATCTTTGAAAATTCATTTGAAGGCTTCATTTGCAGTGAGATTATTGATCTATGATTTTGTACTACCTCATTGAATAGGTGTCATCTACAACAACCAAGGGAAAATTTTTGTTTGAACTTGTCTATGAATTGATGTATTCTATTAATTTGATGCAAGGATTGTTGTTGACTGTTTGCATTAGACAAAGATTAGATTTAGAGATTTGTTAGGACAATATTGACACATTATTCTTTGTAAATGCCTATGATAAAGAAACTGTTGACATTGTTGATCTATAGACATGTATTGATGAAGTGGAGTATGAGTTCACATTCTAGGGTTTCAGGGATAAGTCTTGCATTAGCAAAGTATTATTGACTAAATATGCTGATGGATAGAGTCTGATGATGATGTTGAATTGACGTGCCAAGTGTTATGTCAGAGAGCTTGATAAGCCTTGATACACTGCTATATCGTTACCACTATTGGTTTGATCATTTCTATGGCAATGTTGCAATGGACAAAACATGGTTGAGACTTCTCTACTAAGAATGTCGACAAATTTCATTTACAAAAAAAAGTCCAAGATTAACTCTCTTTTTCATAGTGTGAGTAGTTTGAATAATTTGAGAAGTACATTAAAGCAGCGAGTCATTTGCTACATTGAAATTGGTACTGTGATGTCTGCTACAGTGACTTGGTGATATTGGCATCCTGCTACTCATCTAATAGTTGCAATTATTTATCATTTTATAGACCAATTTGTAGCTGAATATAACATCACTTCTCTGATTATATTGGTCTGAAATGGATAGAATATATGATGTATTAAAACTATTGAATAATTTAATTTCCACTACTAATGAGATGGTTAAGATCAACAAAACCTCTATTTCCAATATCAAAATTTGTCTCCAAAATGCACATGAAAATATTGAGTTTTTACAGCGTGAGACAAAGCTACAGCAGGAAGAATTACACCAGTGGAGTCATCATTCCGAACCTGTTTCTGTTAAGAAGATTGAAATATACTCCCATAAACAACAAGTCAATAATGTTACAGTTCATTCAGATAAAGGAGCAAGGTTACATGCAGATGCAGAGGTTCAGCTTGCACTTCCCAAGCCCATCATCAGACCTTGGGAACAGCTTGTCCACAACAAGCACAGAACTGGTCTTGGATATGACAAGGAATTGTCCTTTCATATTCCAGACTACTCAAAGGCCATTCAGTTTTGGAGTGTTGGATTCATTCATGATAGTTCACCTACTCCTCATGATAGTTCACCTCCTGCTGCTCTAGACTTTGCCTCTCTTCCACAACAACAACAACAACACAACAGATTGTGAAATGCCAACACTGTGACCAAGTTGGCCATCTGAAAGATCATTGTTTTGATCTTCATCCATGTAAGCACTGTCATAAAACTAGCCACTCTTCACACAGATGCTTTAGAAACAAACATCCTGCAAGAACAAAGATTCATCTTGGATGGATCACTTCTTGGCAATGGGCATCAATAGCTAAGAAGATATTCCAATCACATATTAGAACTTGTTCTAGAGTATTGAACAGTCTTGCAGTTGAGTTTTCTCCATCATCTCACTGTAGGTTTTAACCCCGTATAGAAATTACCTGCATACGAATTCTAAATCACATGAAAAATAAAAATGCGAGAACATAACACATAAAACACATATACACAGATATTTCCCACTGGATCCCAAAACCGGGACTACCAGCTTGATTTTACATTATATTCCTTTCAATGTTACAATACATATTTATAAATGCCGAAGCATCCAATACCATGGACAGAAAACCATCGCGTCCAAAAAACGTGCAAAAATCATGCACAAAACCATAGGTGGGTCCGTCCAACCTAACATAGGGTCCAAAACAAAAATTTCCCCCCCATAAAGTGGGGTTACGGGTACCCCTCAAACCCCTTGTTAACTATGTGGAAAGAATATAACACAACCCAACAATCTCTCACTTGTTGTTTTCTTTCCATAGAGGGCCACATGAGAGCTTAGTCATTTTTCCAACCGTGAAACACCCATTGTTTCTCTACACCAAGAGAACTTCTCAGAGCTCACAGATTTTGTCAATGCATCTGCAGTATTGTTCAAAGTGTCCACCTTTACCAGCAACACCTTTCTGTCTTCTATCATATCCCTCACAAAGTGATACTAAACATCAATGTGCTTTGTCTTTGAATGATAAGCAGGGTTATTTGCCAAGAAAATTGCACTTTGGTTGTCACAGTCTAT
>APFE030693000.1:0-21165 GCA_000404065.3 Pinus taeda | reverse complement strand
AAGTCACTTTCGTGTTTTTGGAAGTGAAGCATGGGCCCATGTTCCAGATTAGAAACATAAAGGATTAAAATGTAAGAATGAAAAATGTATTTTTGTTGGATATTCTAAAGATTTCAAAGGATATAGACTTCTTCAACCTGAATCCAAAAATGTTTTCATTAGAAGAGATGTAAAGTTTGTTGAAAGTTTATCAGCCTCCAAGCCTAGTTCAGTGGATGTGCGACCTCTCTATATCCCTTCTACTTCTCAAAATATTCCTTCCTCAAATGATGACAACGAGGATGACAATCCTCCCCCATTTTCTAAGGATCCTCCTTCATATCGTCAACTTCTGAAATGGGTCTGCACTACTCGGGATATAGCAAGTGTTCTTGCAGGAGATCCTACAAATCAACATCATACACATTCTTAGTTTGATAGAAAATCTTATTTACTAGATCAAGCTTCAGTATATTATGATCTTGACACCTTTGTAGAAGCTTGAGGCCGTCCATATTGGGATGGAATGAATGAAGAATATCATTTATCATTGGCGAACGATACATGGGACCTTATTCCTCTTCCAAAGGGACAACAACTTTTTAGATGAAAATTGGTTTACAGAACCAAGTTTAGACCATATGGAAATGTTGATAAACATAAATCTCATCTTGTTGCTAGGGTTTTTTCAAAAGTTGAATTCATTGACTATACTGAAACCTTCTCCACTGTTACCAAAATGAAGACTTGTCCACCTTTTTCATTTCCTTTCTACCTCTTTCAAATGGGAAGTTAGATGGATCCTAAACCCGCGTTCTTGCATCGGGACTTGCGTTAAGAAATCTATTTGGAACAAAATCCTAGCTTTATACAAACATACTCTAGTTTCATCTTAAGAAATCCCTTTATGGTCTCAAGCAAGCCCCTCAGGCTTGGTATGCCAAAATGGTTAACTTTATTTTAGATACTAGCTTTTCTAGGTGTCATTCTCACAATACTTTCTATAACAATAAAGTGGGTAAGTCTCTTATCGTTCTTGTTCTTTATGTTGATGATCTTATCCTTACTGGTAGTGACTATCACCTTATAAACCATGTGAAGTCCAACCTTAAAAGGAATGGAAATGACACACTTAGGACACTTGGATTATTTTCTTGGTCTTCAAGTCTTGGAATCCAATGAAAGTATTTCCCTTTCCTAGTCGAAGTATATATGTGATCTTCTACACCACTTTCATATAGAAGACTGTAAGCCAACCCCTTCTCCTTTCAAGTATGGAGCCAAACTTTCAGCCACTTCTACATATAACCTACAAGGATGGAATGAATAAATTCGAATGTTAGGAAAGACCAACATGAAGATAACTCACCAAATAGTGGTTGATAATAGAAACAATCGACTTATATGAAATAATATCATATGATAAGATATAGCAACAATCAGAGAAAACTAGAGAACCAAAATACGAGACGAAAATAATGCAAATTTGGAAACGTGAGAGCGAAGATGGATAGAAATCCTCAAAACTGTAATAGGCGTAGAAAAATCCACATCGATAGAGAATGGAGGTCTACTAATACCCCTAGAGAGCGTGTAGATACCATGGAATTCCACAACTCTTCTCTATCAATAAGAAAAACAATCACTATAGTACTAACGAGTCCCATCATTCGAGAATTTCTTCAATTGTGGAATTATTCTAAGATTTACTATAGTTTGATATAACGAATGTTAGGTCCCTATACTTCTATTGTAACCCCTTATTTTTATTAGTACAACCCGCTTATTATATTGTTGTGCCCATGTAGTCCCCATATTGTTATTACTGTGCCCCATAGAATCCCACTAATGTTATTCTTGTGCCCTTACATTATTATTATTATGTTGGCTATGATTATATTATTACCCCTTAGACTCCTATATATAGAAAGGATGTCTTGTCATTTGTCCCATATCAAATGCCGGAGTGTCAAGTGATAGTTTCAAGTGGAGGAACCATCAATTGCCTGGAAAGTGCCATAATATCAAGCTACCCATGGGAGAATATGTATTGAATAGCCTGATACTTTCCATTCCCATGGGTGGTGCTAACGTTTTATTAGGAGTTAAATGGCTACAATCTTTGGGTACGATAACTTTTAATTTTGAAGAAATTTTCTTGAATTCTTATGGGAAGGAAAGGAAGTTCAATTGATGGGTATCGAATGAAAACATCGAAATATAATCAACTCTAACAACATGACAAAGCTTCTAATTAAAGAAGAACGAGGTGTAATTGCACAATTATGTTCACTAGAGGATCCCACATCGAAATCATGTACTTCTCCATATCTCCAAATTGGTTTGGACAATCATTCCAAGGTATTTGAGACTCCCAAAAGCCTTCCACCTATTTTTGATCATGATCATGATATTTATTTGATTCCATGAAGTGTTCCTCCAAACACCAGGCCTTACATATATCCATATGCCCAATGGAGTGGGAAGTCATTCAAAAGTTGCAGAAGGGCCCAGTTCAAACAGTTTTGCGAGAACTTGACAAGGAAGGAAAAATCATATTGGAACCTGAAGCGGTCACAGAACTGAGAAATCAAAAGCTATTAAATAGATCAATTTCAAAGTATTTCATTAAGTGGAAGAACTTACCCACTGAAGATTCAACATCAGAGAACAAGAATTTATACAGAAGCATCAAGAAATACTCAAGCATTGAGGACAACACATTTTGAAGGAGAGGGGCATGTTAGGTCCCTATACTACTAGTGTAACCCCTTATTTTTATTAGTACAACCCCCTTATTATATTTTTTTGCCCATGTAGTCCCCATATTGATATTATTGTGCCCCATAGAATCCCACTATTGTTATTACTCTGACCTTAAATTAGTATTGTTATGTCAGCCCTAATTATATTACGACCCCTTAGACTCCTATATATAGAAAGTAGGTCTTGTCATTTGTATCATCCAATAATTTTTCATTTGTGTAATGTAAAGGAGGTTTCCCCCTCGAAGATGCTTATTTCTAAGGCATTGATCTATCTTTTCTATCTTTTTGTGAGCCGGTTTCATAAAAATGAACCAGAATAGAGAAACTTTCAAATGAGAAAATTCTATGAACAAGATATATACAATAGTAATAATGAAGCAAAATAAGAACTTCTCTAACTGAGCAATCTCATGATCATACCCCTCTTTGGCAGCTCATATCCATTGACGAAACCTGAAATACAAAAGTAGTCAACGAAGAGTTGTGACCTTGAGATAGTCGGTTCACAAAATATATAGATGAGGCATGACAAACTAAGGAATCATTATCACACATTATCACTTACAAAGAATAAAATAAGAAAATTCCATCTGAGGACGAGTCTCATAGTAACACCCATTTTGCTAAAATTCTAGAATCCCCACTGCCATGTTGTCCTTCAATAAAAATAGGTTTCAGCCACATAGCCATGTATGAAGCTAACAGAGACACAAAACAGAATATGTTTCTCTGTGAATTTTTGTTGACCATGAATGATATAACCAACGAAGAAAATAAAGTGGTGTAGTTTGTTGTAGTCTTAACAAAATGAGCATTGACGTGTTTTATCAGCCTCACAAAAAAACAACCTAAGTCAAAATGTTTTGTTTGGCCATGGTCCATATCCTACATGATGTGTCTCTTGTGTATTTATTTTCATTCATTGGTTACTGTTCGATGAAGAAGAGCACTAATAATCTAATGTGAAGAAAATCTTAATATAAACAAGTAGAAAGCTTTCAGTAGCAGCCAATAATGGAAGAGAAATCGCATAATGCTAATGCCCTAGATTTCTTAACAAGCGCAACTATGACTTTCAATTGAGATGAGAGGCCCAAGCCTTCTAAACAAATTATAAGAAAATCTGAAACAAAATAAAAAGTGTGAATGTTGAAGTGTCCGAATAAAAAGATGAACGATCTAAGGATATTAGTCCAATCAAATAATTGATCAATATGTGATGAGTTCAGTATAAGGGGAATTAGAGTTGATGATGGGATGGCCTTACAAAATAAGTTGCTCACAAAGGATGTAGCACCATTTCACCCACTAAACAGTAATAGTGAAAAGGAAATGAAAGGGCCCCCTAACTATCTGGGTACAACACTAGATGTATTCTTGCAACATTATAGAATAGAGGTTTTGACACAAGGTAATGATAATGGTGACATTGATCAATAGGAAAATATTGAGTCAGCCATGGGGAATATAGGTGAGGGTAAATATATGGATGATTGAAATTTTCAACCCAATGTTCCAAAAGAAACATATGCATTGATGCAGTTGTCTTGGATACCATGGATTTTAAGGAAAAACAATGTTAAAACAATGATGAAGCAACGAAAAAAGAAAAAAATTATCAATGTTATGACATAATCACA
The DNA here is from genome assembly GCA_000404065.3 of Pinus taeda. Classification (NCBI taxonomy): domain Eukaryota; kingdom Viridiplantae; phylum Streptophyta; class Pinopsida; order Pinales; family Pinaceae; genus Pinus; species Pinus taeda. The sequence goes on along the minus strand of APFE030693000.1, from coordinate 16,778 downwards.
CAAGATTTAGGAGATTGGGATGAAGAAACTGATGTCCTTGAGTATATGACCATAAATGATTCATACATTGGTCCTATAGCAGTGCGATGCTAGGGAGAGGTAGAATTTATTTCTGAATATATGGGAGTAAATAAGCTAAAACATTTTATAAGATTAGTGGATATTATCAAGTTAGACGTTGGGAAACCCATAATAAAGGAACTTGCGAGGTCACTAGATAAGATAGTGGTTCTTGCATTTCCGGAGAAGCTTGATAATGTCAGAAATTCAACTGGGATACCATCTGTAACAAGTATTGGTGATACTTTAGTCTCAATAGAAATAAATAATTTTGTTGTACAACCTACGATGAGCTAAATGCCAAATGCTCATTTTAGGGAATTCCATTGGTGTCAACTTTTGTTAAATTGATGCTAGATTTGTTATACAATAATCTCCCTATACAAGACCACATATATCGTGAACAAAGAATCATCCTAGCATAGGTGAAAGGAATCTAGAGGCTTGTCAAGTCTCTAATGTATGATAAATAAGGATACAATCCTAGAATGAAGAGGGAACTTATGGTGCACTTTTCGAATTTATCATGGTTCAAGGAATTAACCAAGATGATGTAGTACTTTCTATGAAAATTTTGATTCTTCCTATGTTTGTCTAGGCCTTTCAAAATAGTCAAAATGGGCATGATGTTAATCCTTTTGTTGTAAAAGCTATTGTTGAAAAGATGCTTGATCCATCTAAAAAAGTAAGTGCAAAATATAGTGAGCCCTTAAGCGCAGATCTTTTATAGCTAGCAATGCTCTTGCTGAAGTATCTCCTTAATGCTCTTGTAGAAAAATTACTTTTACAAAAGCTCCCGCTAAATTTGTGTGGACATAGTGCTACACAAACATGTGTAATTCAAATTTTTCTAGATATCGTGAGGCCAAAAACTGAGGTATTAAGAGAATATTCTAATGAGGCATGGTTGTCAATGGAATGTAGTTTGTACTTGGGCACAACTATCAAATGGGTTCCAACCTTTTGTTTCTTTTTTAGTACCAAAATTTTTGAAAACATGTGAACTAATCATTTATTTGTTGGAAATATTCGAGTTTTTATGGAACTATGTTCAACTATGGAGTCATCATGTAGGACAATTTTACCTTTGAAGAAATCTAAAGGGAAAGAAAATTTATCTAAGAAAAGAGCTTCTCATTATGTTTGGATGTGTTGTGATTCTAAAACTTCTTAATGCTCCACTTGTCTTGGGAAGTTGTAGTAACTTGGGGCATATTATGGATCTCCTCAATGTGGTTCTCAAAAATTTTGAACTCAAATTTGAACCACAATGCTCATTTAGAGACGATGTTTTGAATATGAGGAATGAAACTCAAGCTATGCCTAAAATAATGTCTAGTGTCATATTAAATAACCAAAGGGATGAATTTGTACAACCATACCTAAAAATGAGATGAGGAAAATTATCAAAGTTGACCAAAAACCAAATAACCCCTAACTCAACCTCATCACTACATTTAAATCGAGGAGGTATCAAGTCATTTGGCACACACATTACTCTTGATCTCTCCTCTCCACTCGTTTGGGTTTGTCCTCTCACAAGGAGGATGTAGTGGAAATATATATCTAAGAGATCTCGTTGTAGTCATCTAGAGATTCTTAGACAATGTCAAAAAAGCGAGATCTAGCCATAGTGAAGGAGGCTTAATACGCAGCTGAAGGAGAATCCCTAGTCACAGTTGTAAATTTTCCCTAATAGTAGGTCAAGAGAAGCCTTAATCTGCACTTAATGAAGGCTCTAATCCACTAAAAGAAGAGTTCTAATCCACACTTAAGGGAGTCCCTAATCTGTTATCCAAGATTCCCTTATATTCAGTCAAGGACGAGCCTTAATAGGTAGTTAATGGAGAAGCCATAACATGTTACCTGAGGAAGCCCTATTACACCACCTAAAGAAACTTTAATACATAGTCAAAACCAGCCCTAATTCATTGACTAAGGGAGGCCCTAACTGCAGTTAAGAGAGGCATAATCCATTGTAAGGAGGAGGCCTAATACATAACCAAGGATAGACACTAACGCAACTAAATGAATTGTGTTGACGACATGAAAGAAGAAGATAATTCCTGGTTGTTGTAGGTAATAACATCGTCATAGAGGTAGGACTATTTGGGCATCCTTTTGTCACTGTGTGAAGTTGTTCTCTTATTGTAGGACAACCAAGTTAGAGAAGCTAAAGGAAAAATATTTTGGGGTCTTATTGGAGGGACAAGGAGTAAGGTTTATGCTACTTGGAAGCTACAACAAGACTGTGTGTTAGGCCGCAAGCCATAACACCATAGTCAAGGATTGTGTATGTGCATTTGTGGGCTTATATATGTGCCCAGATCAACAACATAACCAAGGAGTTGTCGTAGGATGTTTTGATGACTATTGGAAGACTATTTATATAGTGCTTGGTGTCCTAACCAATCATCGTGATGACAACTGCAAATCTATTATTGAATGTGTCCTATTTCATGAAGTAGTGATAGCTAGTGAAACAAGAAGACATTCGAGTTATAGGAGATGTGTTGGGTTAAGGTTTGACCATCATTGGCTCAGTTTGTTGAATATCCAATTGATACCATATGAATGATCTTTAAAAGAATATTTGGTCCTGTTTGACCAACATTGTCTTCTCTGGTCACAACTTTTCGACTATTGTCATAAATATCATTTTTTTATATTTGTAATATCTCTCTCTCTGCTGAACTATTGAAGAATATAGGAAGAATTGATCAAGGGTTTCCCCACATTGGAGTTTGTCCTTAGCTTGTGCCACAACTTATGACCTCTTGTCTTGGATTGTCTTCTACTATTTACGTTTAATGTTTTATCTGCATTTTACTATCATGTTAATTTGAATGCTAATCTGGACATTGGTATCACGCTAACAAGAAAATTTAAGTAAATTTCTCTAAGCGTAGAACATTACCAAAAAAATTAATAGGGAATGAGAGTTTAGGTGAAGGCAAATCCGAAGAGAGAGTGTAAGAGCAATCACCGAAGATAGTTGGAATGGAAAAAAGGGTGAATGGGTTCCTCATCCCACATCCCGACTAAAGACAAATTCCATGAAATGTTTGACTATCACGAATGTAAAATTTCTCTTGATCTGACATTAGAAGAACAAGAAGTGCTGGATTATGTGAAGGGTAAAATCCCCGAGTCTCCATCAAATGCACCGACTACTTCAAATAAAAGGTACACCAAGGGTGAATTCAAAGTGAAGAATATTATCAGATACTCCATTGGCAAGCATCTGGTGGCCCGCATTTATGATCTAAACACCTCCAAGGAGATCAAGAATAGATTGATAAGAATGTTCAAGGTTAGTGATGCAAATAAAATTTTGTTTCTCAAAAATAAGTTGAAGGATAATAAGAAGGGCAAGGATGAGGATATTCAATCCTACTTCTTAGGGATCAATGAGATCAAGAATGATCTACTTTCAATTGGAGAAGCCATTTTTGGTGGGGAACTTATTATCACTACCCTTGGAGGTCTCCTACCTGAGTGGTATATATTTATAACCACTGTACTGAACAATGACCAAATTCTAGGCTTTAAAGAATTGATGTCGAGATGAATTCAAGAAGAAACAAGAATGGTCGAGCAATATATTCCTTCTAATAGAAGAAACCCCACTTCACTATCCGCTCATGCCAAAAGGAGAAATAATGCAAGTTCTAAAGGTCATTCCAATGGAAAGTGTTGATCTAAGGGAGGAAGGAAGGGAAGATGCTTTGTTTGCAATAAGTTTGGCCATTATGCAAGGGAGGATCCAAATAGGAGGTACACATCACATGATGATGATCACAATCATTCCAGGGAAAACTTCAATAACAACGATTAAAGGAATGGGAGTGTTGGAAATAATACTGAGAGGGGGGCATGAATTAGTACTATCAGATTAATAATTTAATTTTTCAAAATTGATTTGTATATGCTACTTCAATTTAGTAAACTAGCCTATATATGCAATTGTACTTAATGCAACCAGCATATATGCAAAGATATTTTGATTATCATGCATTGAACTTTAACAAGTATACCAGGAATTCATTAGATAGTCTAGTAAAAATAGAATAAAGCATCACACATAAGCAACACACATGAACACCAAGATATAAGGTGGAAACCCAATGTCGGTGAAAACAACTAGCTGCAATCGCCTCTATCTTCTTTTAATAATAAGAAAATTATGTTTACACTTTTTATACTGGTGCAGTTTTTACCAGTGCACAGGCTTTTACCTGGAAAAGGCTACAACCTCCTCTCATTCTCCAGCTTCTACTGGAAGGGAGCTACAACCCCCTAGCTCTTCTACTAGCTGATATGATTACTAGTACATAAGTGCCGACCTATAGAAGGATACAACCTTCTCATTTCTTCTAGGGACCACGTTTCATAAATTTCTAGACTGTATCCATCAACAACATCATTCAATCATCAAATATACCTACATCAACCAATCTCCTTTTGAACCAAACACAACGAAGTCAATCAATCAGTCCATCATCTGATCATTCAGAATGCTGTCACCAGGATATAGTAACCAGAACCCAAGCCAGAACCTAGAACTCTACAACATCAAACAGAAGCAACTAAAACATATTTTATAAGGTACATGATACTTCCATGTGTTGATCCTGTGTGCATACGTGCTTTCCCCAAAGAGAACCAGTGTACAGATCTACAAATCAAATTTATGATGTATACGCTACTATGATATACAAAACTAGCGTGTATATGCTTCTTTTCTAAAGTGAACCTGTGTGCAGATATGTAAATGATGATTAAACATTACAACTATTGCAGAATTCATCCATACCCAGATCATTATATTTACAGACTACAACATGCACGAGTTATTCAAATACAAGATCAAACCACATAAAGATAATTCACTTCAAACCTTGAGATCTTGATACATAATTAGAACTTATCCTTCATGAAACGCTAAGGTTCATCCTTGATTCAGATCAAGCACAGTACCATAAGCCAATAACCTACATATTAGATCTCACACTTCAATGGATATTCAGTACTTGCAGACTTTGGCCTTCTGATCTTCTGCTCCTTTTATAGTTTTAGGCCTTTCTCAATACCATGGACCAAAACCACTTAGGACCAATACCTTCGACCAAATACCTAGGGTCAATACCTCGGGCCAGATACCTTGAACAATTACCGTGGATCAAAATACCATGGACCAAAGGCTTTGGACCAAAAACATAGTTTTCCAAGGTATACACGCTTTTCCTTCTATGAAAGTGCATGTGTAAGTTGTACGTGCCTTTTGTTCTGTTAACCTATGTGTATATGTAGCTTGGTCAAGGTGAACCTACATATACACCTCTTTCTTCTTTTTGTGAAGACTGATCTATAATTCTTTGTTGTTTACTTGCTATACTGTCAACTTTCACCTAAGTGTGGTTCCTTCTAAACTGATTCCTTGAAGCTGCCCTGCATTTCATCATATCTGTAAACACTACTGTCATGCATTCTGTCACATCTAATATCTCTTCTGTAGATTCATCTAGTTACCATATACAAGTGATTTTTTCTGCTACAAGTGGTTCTCCATCAAGTACAACACATACATCACAATGCCAACAATCTGCCCCTTTGGACTTGATGGCAACAACCACACCACACCAAATTTGACTCATCCATCCAACCAAGTGGGGTTATATCAATTGTTTATACATGTCAAAAACAAGAATCATTACATCATCCATCCCATGCATAGTGGGGTTACAAATTAGGTCTTTTCATGACCGTTACATTAAAAGATATACATGACATATATATCAGAGACCAAATATCTCAAATAAGACCATGATAGTCACCAACTATCATATCATCTGCACCATCAACAACATCTGTCAACAACATCCAGACCAACAACCTGTATATGTCCACCATTATTTCCTAAAATGTCATCAACCATGTTCTCCCCCTGAACCTGTTCCACCTGTTCATTGTCATATTTGGTCATTGCATATGTCAGTAAGAGATATCAAAGAATCATCATCAATCAAATATACATCAAGTTATCAACAACTTTACGAGGACCAATATATCAGCATATTGAACCATAGCAGACCCCTACTACTTTTCCTCAAACCAACATATACGTGATTGTGTCCACAGAAACTCACATATATATGTGACTACACTTCATGAAACTCGTGTATAACCACCTTTCTATGAAAAATAGGATTTAACAGCAGGACAATGCAGAAAATACTCCCAACTTTTGTGTGAGATATTGAAATCTCTCTCTGGGTAGTGGTTTGGTGAATATATCAGGAACTTGTTCTTTGGAGGGAACATACTCCAATTTGACCTTTTGTTCAAGCACTTGTTCACATAGGAAATTATATTTGATGGGTATGTGCTTGGTCTTGGAGTGCATGACTGGATTCTTTGAAATACTAATGGCACTTGTATTATCACATAGAATGGAGATGGCGGAGTACATGTGATCTAAATATCTTTCAAGGTTTACATCATCCAAAGTAATTGTGTGCAGCAAGAGGCTGAACCCAATTATTCTGGTTCAGTTGTAGATAATGCAATTCAACTTTATTTCTTTCTAAACCAAGACACTAACTTGGAACCCATATATAATGCAACACCACTAGTGCTTTTTCAGCCATCAACACTTCCTGTCCAATCCACATCTGCATATGCAGGAACTGTAAGATCTGTATCCCTAGGATACCCTAAACCAAAGTTTTGTGTTCCTTGAAGATATCTGAAAATCCTTTTCACTCCTTGAAGATGTGATTCCTTTGGATTTGCTTGGAATCTTCCAACTATTACCATTGCATGCATGATGTCCGATTAGGTACTTGTTAGATAAAGAAGACTGGCAATCATGGATCTGTAAGTTGATTGATGTACTGTTGCTGATTCATCATTTGAGCTAAGACTACATCCTGTTACCATTGGGGTACATACTGGTTTAGAATCTTCCATGCCGTACTTTTTCGGGATCTGTTTGAGATATTTGGTTTGTGAGAGAAAAATACGATCTTTATTTTGTTGAACTTGTAGACCAAGAAAATAGGTAAGCTCACCAAGCAAGGAAATTTCAAATTCTTGTTGCATTAATGGAGCAAAATTCTGACTCATGGATTCTTCATTTCTACAAAAAATTATATCATCATCATACACAACAAATATTAGCAATTTACTAGTGTCCATATTTGTATATAGATTTCTATCTACTGACCCCTTTGAAAAACCCTGTTGGTGGAGATAATTGTCAAGACGTCAAGACCATGCCCTTGGAGCTTGTTTTAGACCATAGAGATATTTTCCGAGTTTACATGCAATTTTTGCACCATTTCTAAGAATGAATCCTTCTGGTTGTTCAATATAGACTCCTTCTTCTAAGTCTCCATTATGAAAGGCGGATTTTACATCCATTTGGTATACTTTGAATTTATGAAATCTAGAAAGAGCAAGAAACATTCTTATGGCTTCAAGTCTAGCAACAGGTGAAAAATTGTCTTCAAAATCTATACCTTCTTGTTGAGCATATTCTTCACAAACAAGTGTTGCCTTGTTTCTAATAACTTCTCCATTTTCGTTTAGCTTGTTATTGAATATCGATTTAGTTCCTATGATATTTGTATCATGAGGTCTAGGAACTAAGTCCCAAGTATTATTCTTTTCAATTTGCTCAAGTTCTTCGTTCATGGCCTTGACTCAACATTCACCTTTGCATGCTTCATTTACATTTTTAGGTTCAGTGGAAGATAGAAATTCTAGATAGCTTGAAGCTTCGGCAATGGTTCTTCTAGTCTGCACACCTACCCCTTTTTCTCCCAAAATTTGGGTTTCTAGATGATTTTTCTGAATATACCTGTAAGGAGTCTTTTCTTTTATTGCTATCTCTTCTTTTGTTTCTCCATTGGTTTCTTCTTCAAAATTAGTGTGATTTGATGTGGTAAAATTATCATCATCTTCTTCATTGTCATAATCTTCTGTTTTTATATATTTTAGATTTTTGCATGCTTCATGAACCACAACATCAATACTTTCAATAATTTTCCCAAGTGTTTTGTTGTAACATTTATATCCTTTACTTTGGAAAGAGTAGCCAAGAAGAATACCTTCATCTCCTGTGGGTTCAAACTTACCAAGTTTCTCATCAGTCCTTTTGATGTAACATTTGCTTCCAAAAACTTTGAAGTATTTTACAGTAGTAGTCTTACCATACCAAAGTTCATGTGGAGTTTTAGCGCTCTTTACCTGAACATTTTCTTGATTGAGAATAGTGATGGCGCTGAATGCATATTCAACCCAGAAGGTTGCAAGAGTTCCAAATTCATCTAGCATAGCATGAGCCATTTTTTGAATAGTTATGCTCATCCTCTCTACCACTCAAGCGCTTAACTGATCCAGATACCGCTCATCTGGTTGAAGTTTGTCTCACTTCCACGTTCTTCTGTTTCGAGGGTGAGTTCTACGAACAGACCTGTGGTGTTGCCATGGGTTCCCCCCTCTCCCCGATCGTGGTGAATCTCTTCATGGAAGATTTTGAGGCCAAGGCTCTTGCCTCGGCTCGACTCCCTCCTAAGATCTGGAAGAGGTATGTTGATGATACTAATGTCATCTGGCCCCATGGCCATGAGGAGCTGGATCGTTTCCTCGATCACCTCAATGGCCAGTCCTCAGCCATTAAGTTCAACATGGAAAAAGAGGTCAATGGCAGCCTCCCTTTCTTGGATATTCTTATTTCTAGGAAGATGGATGGCTCTCTCTCCCACGCTGTGTTCCGTAAGAAAACGCACACAGAGCAGTATCTTCACGCCGATTACCATCACTTCCCTGCTCAGAAGATGGGTGTTCTTAACACTCTGGCCACGCGTGCCCTCGGGATTTCGGATAAGGAGAACCTGGATAGAGAGAGATCCCACCTCCTTGATGTCTTTGTGGAAAACGGATATAGTAGACACCTAGGTCGGAAAGCGTTCCTTAAAGCCTCTAAAAATGCGTTGATTAAGAAAGAGCCTAAGGAGCACCAACTAGGTGTCAATCTACCCTATGTCCAGGGGACCACAGACAGAATTGCGCGGATCCTTAGAAAGTTTGATATTCCCTCCACCTTCAGACCCCTCAGAACCATCCGTAATTCCCTGCGGTCGGTGAAGGATCCTGTTAACCCCAAGGACATGAAGGGAGTGTATCTGATTCCTTTCTCCTGTGGGACTCCCTACATAGGGGAAACTGGGTGCTCCATCCAACAGAGAATCTGCGAGCATGCAGCAGACCTGAGGCATGGAAGAACAAAATCCTCAGCCCTAGCAGAGCATGAGGACAAGACTAAGCATCACGTCTGCATCGAGGAGGCCAAAGTCATTGCCAGGGTGGATCGGTTCCATCATCGCAAGTTAAGGGAAGCTATTGAAATTGAGCGTAGGCCCATCAATCTCAACAGAGATGATGGCTGGAAGGTCAGTAGAAATTGGATCCCTGCTTTGTCGTCTTAGGGTTTCTTCCATCCCTCTCTGTTCATCCTGGATGCTTTCTTCATGATCTATCAGTTTTATCTTATCGAGTTTTCTTGTATTATTTAGGCATTTAGCTATTAATCCTATTTGATTTTATCTGTTTTTAATGAAGATCTTTTTCCTAGATGGGTTGTTGATTAGTTTATTCTTAGCCTCATTAGTATTAAGGGTATCTAGACTTTGATGTATTCCTTTATTTTTGTGATTGTCTTTTTAGTTCTATTTGTGATTACTCCCTTGCGTTATTTTCAACTCCTTAACCTAGTGGTAATAAGTTTGGCCCTTCTAGATTTTTCTATCGCAAGGTGATATGATAATACATTCTTAAGTATAAAGAAAATAAATTTATTTAATTTTCAAATCTAACCTCTTTTGTATAATATTAATATGTGGTGAATATAATAATTCATATAAACTCAAAAAGGTTGAATAGTATAATAATAGTAAGTAGTATAGTTTTGATACCTTTATTAAATAATTCATGCATATAAATAGTTTTTAATTCACTAAATAAACACTTATTGTTTTTATTTATTTTATTATTGGTTTTTGGAAATTATTATTATTATTTTTGGGAATAAGAATATGTAATTTATTTATGTAACCTAAAATTCTTCTTATAAAGAAATCACTTAATCAAATAATATATTTATAATAACCATTAATACTATTTTAGTAATATCTTAATATTATTTAATCAGGTAAAGTACTGGTTATTATAACTAATTTTTACTAATACAATATCATCCAAACTAATAATTAACCATTAATATTATTTTATTAAAAACCATTTTAGTAATATCTTGATATTATTTAAGTAAGTAAATGACTGTTTATTATAACTAATTTTTACTAATTTCTAGAAATACATTATATTATAAAAGTAATAATAAATCATTCAAACTAATAATTAACCATTATAACTAATTTTTACTAATTTCTAGAAATATATTATAATAAATCATTCAAACTAATAATTAACCATTAATATTATTTTATTAATAACCTAATGGAATCTAATCAAATAAATTACGTAAGTTTCTAGTCAACACACCTAATTTTACTAATTTCTAGAAATAGAATATTGTTTTTTAATATTATAGAAATAATAATAATATTAAATTTATTAAAAATTGGGCTGGGTCCTAGGGTCAAAAATAGCCGTTATAGAGCCGTTGGAGTCTCTGCACAGTCTATTTAACTTGCTAGGCCAGATCTGTGTCCTCAACTTGTCCTGACGATGAACCACACTAGTTGGTTCGAAACGCGTCGACAAAGGTCATTTATATGTGATTTACGCCGAAGCTATTCTTATAAGAAAGAAGTTAATGACAAGTACTGTTAGGTATTTGCATGAGTAGTTTTTAAATTCAATTGAATATCATGCCCATTGCAGCAGACAAGCGCAAGGATACAGATATCGTGAATTGTAGCAGACAAGCGCAAGGATACAGAGATCGTGAATTGCAGGAGACAATGATGCTAGGATCGCTTTAAACTCAGGAATTTCAAAGAATTGTTTAGCCCTTCACAGAAATGGGAGACGTTCTGAAAACCCAACGAAAGATTTCAAGGTTACTGAATTCGAAACGTGTTTCAAATTGTTCCTAATCCCCATATTTCACAGCAGTCAACAAATACCAGGAGTACTCCCAGTTTGGCTTCCAGATACATAATCGGAACATGTGAAGTTAACTAATCGGAACCTGTCCATATGCGCTGACTGTTCCATGCCTTGAATTATTTGAAGCTTCTTGTTTCTGGGAATTTCTACAATATGATATAAAATACACAGACCATCATCAATTCAAGCGATTTCAAACAGAAGACTAGTATTCAAACTCCACGCCGCACTATACAAAGTGACACAATACTTATTTTTTTAGTCATAACAAACAGTAAAACAGAGTCTCGCATTGCCTCAATTACATTAGGGACAAAAAAAAAATCCTTTGTCAAATAAAACACAGTTCACACACAATAACTTCTGAGCTTTCGCTCCACACAAAAACCCCACACCCACTCTCTACAAATTTTAGCTTTCGCTCACCACTCCCTTACCTCTACAAAGAGTCTCTTCCTTATTACAATTTTTCACTATATTTTATACACTAATTCCTCTAACAATAGATAATGTAATCTCCTATCATTAAAAATCAAACAAAAACCTTCTATTTCGTTTCTTTCAAGCAGCTTTAATATCTCTAGTTTGTCTCCTGTATTACGAAGTCTAGATATTTGCTTTGGCGATTTGAACCCTGACCGAAAGGCTCCAAGCCAATCTCGTGTTTTTTGGATCATAATCTTTCTTGTTTACAAACTCTTCTTTCCAATTTACAAAAACTTTATATGAAATCTGTCAATTTCGTCTTTTGACAACTCCTCTGATTATATGAGCTTCTTTTCTACGAGTATTTTTATTTAATATAGAATCTCCACGAATCTGAAACTAATCACATAATTCTCTTTGCTAAATTGAACGGTGAATAATAAAAAAAAAAAATTAGCATAGGGAAAGTTTGTTTGAATTTTCTTGTTGCCAAGTTCGAGCACAGACACGAACAGGGTGATTCAGATCATTAATACCATTGCTAAAGAACATATTCCTTTTGATATGTCCCTGTTTGATAAGCTGAAGCCATGGTAAGAACGTGAATGCCTGATAAGCATGAAGCTGCCTTTTAGCCCTTACCTTCACCAGAGCAAAATTAAAATAAAAAATAAATAAATAAATAAAAATAAATAAATAAAAAATAAAATAAATAAATAAATAATCATGTCCAAACATTTACGTATAACCGAGTCAGATGTTTCACAACAGCACTAACTGAAATTTAAACCAGGATAGCTGCAACTAGAATCCAATGTCCTGGATTCCCCTTATTTCTTTAATAGTCTGATACTGTACTGACCAACTTATGTAATCATATGAATAGTGCAAAGGTAAACATTATCTTCACGGGAAATTTGCATATATGTTTTACATTTTTGGACAATATGATTGATTTATGTGACAAATTATTTCTTCTTATTAGAGGCCCCAGAATTCGCAAAATTTATATTACAGCAATTCCCAACATCACAGTTTGTCAGTAGCACATGTAATTAGGGTGATGCAGGCTTATATTTTTTTAAATTTTAATTGTGTTCTGGATTTTTGTTCTAGTTTCTATTCCTGATGATTAAATATGCATGTTCTGTCTTGGAATCATCTTTGTTTGTTGATCTGTAGTGTATGCATCAAGAGCATATATTTCCTCAAATGTACGGTTTCCATCACTGAAGCGAGACTCTTTATAACTCAGTGAGTACTCCCGAATTGAGTCCACCATCCAAGTTGGCAATCCAAGTAAAAACACCATCAAAACTCCTGGTCAAAATTGGTCAGACTTGGTATTGGTCAATGAGTTTTCTGATTTTTGCTGAGTTGAGTGTATGCTCTGTTTGTTCGTAACAAGGATTTCAGATATGAAAAATGGTTGACAGATCATGGGCATTGTGCATAGATGTGCTTCCAGTGCAATTTCTCAAACTTATACTTCTTTCATACTTCTCACTGCGATGGTCATGAATTAGTGATTTGCAAATTGCAGTTACAATTACTCTGAAATAATCCAATTTGTCGTAATGTATTGTAAAATAAATAAATAAATAAAAATCTATCCAATTGAGACACAAATTAAAAAAAAAATTCTATCCAATTGAGTCACACAAATTACCAATTACGGTGCAGCTCCTAAGCTGAAACCAGTTGTAGCCACATGAGTTCATGGTTGCAGCTTAAGGCACACACTTGACCCATATCCAAAATATATGTTGGTTGCAGTTGTGTACTGTACAGTAGTTGCATTTCCAGTTTGTACATCAGTTGACACAGTCTATTATACAAAATATCACCTATGTTTCATAGCAAAGGAAAATGAATCAGTAGGTATACATTACACACCCTATTGAGTTGTTTAAGCTTTGATTTTCCAAGACAAGTATATCTTCTTATCTCTGCACTTTTGAACAGAGACATGGTGCCCATGCATGTCTGTGCAGGTGATATTATATTCTCAACATGGATATTCCTGCCTTATGGTTAAGACATCATATTTTCTATTTCATGATTTCTTATGTGTCCCTGTCCGCATATAAGGTTTTACCCCTTTTTCAAGGGAGTTCTACTCCCAATATCGGGTTCAGAGATAATGTGATCCTGACCAAAAACTTAGGGGTCAACAATTGCACTTGAAAACATCTCCAAGTCATGATTCATGTTGAATAGTCAGTATTTCAATCGGATTGTCCAAAATTGAGAACCTGGTCCTTTCTGAAGTATGAATAAGTGTGACCTCATGTTAAAACCTATCTAATCTCATTAGTGGGTTCTGACGCGTTCAGGACACACGCTGTTGAAGGCCTCGAAAGCCCGTGATGGAGCGGTTAATTTGATTTTTACATATTCCATAAGGTTAGCTGCAGACAAGTGATAATAATGAATATTGAGAGATTATGTATTGTTAAAGGTGTACTGGTTATATTTGAAATGCTAGTCACTATTCATTTAATGGTTGTGTATGTTTATTTTGCATAGGAATCTAATTCTTTTTAGCTTTTTATTAATTAGGTATCTGGTGTGCCCCTCCTCTCTTTAAGATGATTTGTCTTCAAAACAAAGTAGAGCAGAGTGATTGTGCACGAAAATCCTCTTTTTCCACAACATATTTCTTCTAGACAGTTTCTTTATGTGATCACTAATTAGGTAGACAGTGATTTCTTTGACTGTACCAATTTATGCCTGTGCAGGTTATCCTCAGAACTAGAAATTACCAGGTCCTTTATCTCTTTTCAATGGTGGTATGCATGTCAATATGGCATGACAATGATGAGTGCTACTCCTAGCTTAAGTTTTGATTGAATAATTTATCTGCCATATAGGTATTATATGGCTTGATAGTGGTGAGTGCTACTCCTATTTATTCTTCATATTGTTATCCATCCTTTTATTTGCTACCAAGGAAAATCTCACGGGAAACCCAAAGGATGCTTCCTCACATTCATGGGTGGCACCCCTAGTAAACCCATTGGTGTAGACTAGTAAGCCTAGCTCGGGGAGATTTGAGCTGGGCACCTGTCAGCATGGAACTAACCAAATGACATACTACATTGGTGATGAGTGTTGAACTAACCTCCTGGGCTCAATAGCATTATCCATCTTCCATATAGGTGACATATGCTTTGATAATGCTGAGTGTTTCTCTTGCTTTAATTTTGACAGTATGGTTCAGTTATTGAATATGAGATATGCTGATTGGAAGATCTTGGAAATGTGGAATATTTGTCCTCAATTTTTGTCATATATTCCTTTTTTTCAAGCACTATTTAGTGAGCTCCAACAGTGTAACATTCTTTCTTTATGAAAGTCTTTGATTTTTAGTTTGTTTTTCATTTTACGAACATAACATTTGGCTATTTTTCCTGAAGCATCTATTTTAATCTTCCCTATCTTGTCCGACAAATTGAGTTGAGTCAAGGAGGATGGAATCAATCAATTTTTTTTATTTTTTTTTATCCTTGTTCATTTTAATTCAAGATGACAAGGTCTTGGTACTCTATACCAAAATTCCTTTTCAATTGCAGTAATGACATGGGCATATGAGGATTATAATCTTGCACTATGTGTGTAATTGAATGGTATTTACTCTCACTCGTAACTGAAGATGACAATATCTTGCCTCTCTGCCAAAATTCATTTTCATTGCTACGGCCTACATGGGTATATAAAGATTATAATCTTCCACTGTGTGTTTAGTTCTATAGTATTTACTCTAACTCATTATTGTACCTATGTCAACAACTATTGCTTGGAATTAAGTCACGTATCTCAGACTTGTCAATGATGACGATCCAAAAAAAAAAAGTGCTTAATTTAAAAATCAGAGATACCTGTTACCAGAAGGTTAGCAAGAGTTTCAGGAAGGATTCCTAGATATGTGTCATCTTTTTCCTTTATGTTTCGAGGACTTCGGGACGAAGTCCATTGTTAAGAGGGGGTGTATGTAGTGCCCACTCTAGTTTCCTGACCTTAATATGACATTATCTTAGACAATTTATTCTTTGAGGACCTCAGGTTGAGGATCCGGACGCATGACACTATTATTAGCGATTGAGATATTCATGGTTATGATGTTTATAAATGCTTTCCTTTGATATTATGGTAGCATGAATGGTTATGTATCTTATCTATCAGTATTCCGATGATTGCAACATTAAATAGCTAAGTTTAGTATTTGAATTTATGATGAGGGTAGTAAAGAATATGTATGCGCTCTACTAAAAGTATAATGATGATAAATTTGATAGATTGGTATATTTCTATGATGTTACGATGTTGATGACTTAATAAATATGTATGTTTCCATTGATGATTAATGATGATAGCCATGAGGGATGTGTATCCTATGTTACCTACTTTCGTTAGTTTAGGCTTACAATGGACAATGATGTGAATGACCAAGAATTGTTAATAATGCTATTATGATAATGACTAACAGTGAGAAACCTTGTTACTAATGATTATTGAGTATGGCAGGAAACAATCAGAGGCGCTTGCATATGACATGTCGATGACACCTGGTTTGATGAAAATTCATATTATTTTATCTTTTAAAGTCTAAGTCGATATTGAAATCTGCCATATATGTTTAACTATATTTTGATGATATGTTAATGGTTACAGGCACAGATTAGTTGCTTGACCGAATGACTCACATATGGGTGATGGGGTTGTACAGGTGGATGGAACTACATGGGAGGGGTGGGACAGAGTCCCTAATTTCACCCACTAGCACTCCCACCGTGACTTGGGCTGGAAGGGTCGAAACACCTTCGCCTTGAATATCACGATGCCATGAGGGCAGGTCCCAAAGTTGGGTCGCTCATGAGGAGTTCACTGGGGGGCGCGCATCAAGGTGAATTCCTTGATCCCTGGCACCATTAGTCTCACTATAGCAGGCAACATAAGAGATGATAGTGGTCTATGACGTTGCACTATACTTTCCCCTCGTAGTCGCTGGATGCTTGAAGGGCAAGTGGTGTGGCACCCTTGGAATTTCAGGCGACATTCTTGAAGGGCACGACCAACTTGGCACCCTTGGCATCACAATTAAATTGTTAGGTGTGGCACCCTTGGAACTTCTAGGGAAGTTCTTGAAGGGC
>APFE030692983.1:0-12478 GCA_000404065.3 Pinus taeda | reverse complement strand
GAAAATTTATCTTATAGTGCCCATATTCCTGATAGTCATAGCATTGGATCTTTGATATATCAATCTTCTTATTTTTCCCAAACTTACTTTTTCTCTTATCTATGGTAGGAAATCCTTGAGCTTGTTCATTTGATCCCAAATCACTTTTAGGCTTCAACCTAGTTTCTTCAATCTTACATAATGACCAAAGCTCATTGAATGGGCTGGCTTCCTTCTCTCCATATATGCTTGATACAAATTTTCCCCATTCCTCCAGTAGTGCATTGAGCACACTTTTGGTCATCTATTTATAAGACATTATTTCCCCTGACTCTTGATGTTGGTATTGTATTGCTGACACCCTCATTAGATATGAGGATATCCCTTCTTCCTTTGATACCTTCATCTTATAAGGTCGTGTTCTCAATGATATTTCTTCTCCATCAGTGCTTACGAAGACCAATTCTACTCATTTCTCATACATTTATTTTGATGTATTCAGCTTTGATACGTAAGGTATGAGGGGATCCTTGATGGATTTTATAAGAATCCTTTGAGCCCTTATTTCCCCTTTCATATACTTCGACAGTGCTTGATATTATTCTTGTGATGTTTTGGAGACCTTACCATTGATATGAACAATAACTTCATTCTCTATGAGGATCAAATATTTCCTCTTTTTCCATGCAAGGAAGTTTGATGACCCAACAAATTTTTTTCTCTTCTTGAAAAATGAAGTCATTTTGATAGATTCAGACATAGATATAAAGAAACTTACTTTTCATGTGAATATACTCTAGATGATGAAATCTTCAAATTGATGTCCTTTTTGATAATGTTTATAATATAAGATATCTTATTGATTAATATGTCTTCCTCCAAGTATGCTTTGATATTGATCCTTGACTCAAGAAGAGGGAGATCACCTTGATTCCTTGATTATGATGGCAGAAATTTTTCCTGCTTCCTTGATAAGTAGAGGATTTGAGATGCTTCAATGTGTAGTCCTTATTTGAGATGAGGAAGGGTCCTTGAGATCTTATTTGGGATAATGATTGAGAAATGTATGATATTTTTAGGAATTCTTCAAATTTAGAACCCTTCTTTGTATTAGCTAGGGTTTTGAGATCTTCTTCTTGTTGTTTCTTCAAGATGGTGTGATCCTTGAATAGTTCTTCTTGATGCTCCTTAGATTGTTCGGCCCTTATGTATCCCTTCTTGATGATTTGATGTCTTCTTTGATGTCTTGATATTTCTCGGTACTTCTTCTTCAAGTTGCATTTTCTTGTCTTGTTACCTTAGCTTTGATACCATGTTGAGAAATGTAGGGAATTTATATTGGTGATTTCTCTTACTTTGATAATTATGTGTGATGTATTTTTACTTTACTTAATTAGCTTCTTATTTATGTTGATTTTAGTGTTGTTATCATCAAACAGCTACCAGATCATAAAGAATAATGAGACAAGAGGACACAAGATATATCCAATCAGTCATGGCCAAAACCTCTCCACTTAAGAAGAAAACCCACAAGAATTCTTCTCTTCTTATATAACTTCAATTGACGAATTCCAAGACCTATGACCCTTGACCAAGACCCCTCCAAGACTAAGTCAAGACCACTCCTTGATGTGCTTTCCTTCCTTCAAGTCAATGTTGGTCAAACATGCTTCACAACCTTAAATTTCATTCTTTCTTCATAATTTCAGGTTGTTGTAGCAGGACTACAATTTTGATTTTTTCTGCAGTAACCCTAGTTCACACATGTGACTGGAAGATGGAAAAATTTATCTGCATTCTCCTTTGCTTGACTTTTCTTCTCTTCCTTGTTATTTTGGATTACAAATGGGACCTTTCTTGAACCAAAAAATAGCCCTTGATGATGACTGCAATTTGGTACTTACTACTACAAAGGATGCCCTAAAACTTTTCTTGTGTGGAGAAATATAGCCCAAAAACATATCCAAAAGAGTTTCTCTTTTCCTTCCTTTATTTTTCCTTTTCTTCACTAGGTATTAGGCTTCTTTTCTTTCTTGATCAAACTTCTTGTGTAACACCCTCCTCCCACATCTACCCAAGTAACCATTCCAATTGGTTAAACGTGCAACAAGAGGCTACTATGATTGGATTCAACCTCCTATGTGACCTTAAGGAAGTGGAATCGACATATCACATAAACCAACCTATCCACATCAGCAATAGAACCCTTGGGATACATGTCATCCACTTAGACATATTTTCCTTGGGTCCCCCTGATGTTTTTGACATATTAGGCCTCAGTCACTCCCATGCTATAGGCAAGAGAGCGTCTAGAAACCCAAAGTCACTTTCACAGGCTTTTCTGCCAACGATCAGAGACTAATTTTGTCAGTGTTATGCCAACGACCCCGATATTTGAGCCATTTTTTCAGGCCTAGAGCCCATTTCACTGCCCATAATGAAATGATAACTCAGGAACAGTAAAAGAACAAGGAAACAATGATGCAAAAGCAATAATTTTAACAATACTTTAATCAGACCCCTACTACCCATGCCAAGCATTTCATCAAACATATCATCAACATGTAACCTACAGGTGTAAACAACAAAATTAAGTGTAGGGAACTCATTCTTATCTGAGAATCACTATGAGATATTATTCCCTCATGTCATTTTTTGCACTATCATCTATTAGGCCATAGATACATTATTCATTCATTTACAAGAAAAAACATGTTGAGATCCATACACATTTGTTGCCATAAAACACACATATAACCAGCATAAATAACAACATAAATACTCATGAAAGTACAGCCATATAGACCACATGTAATCCATTAAAATGTTCATAGAAATACAAGGATAAATAACCTTTCATTAATGATGAAAAAACCAAACCTGGGATGGGACTTCCACGTTCCACCCAACCATAGAATGTCTGAGCTAAATCTCTCTTCAACCATTCACCCTCATGCTAAATTCCAAGCATGAATGTGGGATTTGAACCAAAAGAACTAACCAGGGCATACCGAGGCTAAACCACCTCACCCTCATCAATAGAAACTAGGCTTTACCTTAACCCATCATATATCACTAGGCCAACACAATGAACACATCATAATAGGCTTTACCATGATCTCCACCCGATCACTAGGCTAAACAAGCATGGATGCCACTGGATTTCTCCACTTGCACCATGAGGAATTTTCCTATCTCCTAGTCTCTCAGGCTTTACCGCAATCTAAACCTGGATTACTAGGCCGAATGGAGAGAAAACCTCCTCTTGGCTTTAACATATATCCTGACATTCATCGGCAAGGATTCCTAGGCCCACCGAGGCAACATAATCATGGCTTTACCGCAACCCAAAATCTAGCTCAGGGGTCACTAGGCCAGTGGCTTTACCGTGATCCACAGTCTGGTTCAGGGGCCACTAGACCATGTGCTCTATCATTCAGATATCCACCCCACTCAACTTTGAATCCATTAGGAAATCCAGCTAAACCAAAAAATGAGAACCTCATCACACCATGGCTATCCGGAAATGGAAAGTCTAGGCTGAAAACATTGTTACACTTGGAAAACTCATGCCCTGATAGAAAATAACCACATACAATACCATGCATGCCAAATCTAGTAAGGAAAATACACATGCAAATTGATACTTGCAAAGAATCATGTTGTAGTTGCTTCATGTTGCCTTTCCCCTGCTTGATCTTTGCTTCCTCTTGCCTTCTTTGCCTTTCTTGATCCAATGCCAAATTGATCCATGAAAACTATAAGTGTCCAAGAGTGAGAGAGAGAGAGAGAATAATGAGAGAGCTCCAAAACTCAACTGACAAAAGGTTACCAACTGATCCTCAGAAGCCTTTTTATGAATGAGGCCTCCATTTTCTTCATTTTCCATTATTTTCCTTCAATTTCCTCCTCACATGCAACCTGTGACCTCTCACCTCCCATTTCACCTAATTTCCAATATTTTCATAAATAAATGTGCCAAAAATTCCATTTTACCTTTCCAAAGACTTAGTTGTTTCCTTTTCCAATTTCTTTATCCATAATAAACCAAATTAACACCTCCTAAGATGTCTTTCCCAACATTCATCTTGGAATAAGTGTCCCATCAACCGTGGTTATTATTTTTTCCTTTTTAACTTTTATTACATGGAATGTTCACCAGGTTTGTTACAAAACCCTCCCCCTTGGGGAAAACCACCCTCGGTGTTAGACCACACCGAGACCTCAACAAAACTTCTAAAAAGAAAACATACTGCCCATGGAGCTTTATAACATAGCTCGATGCAATATTTACAATGATCACCTTGCTGAAATCAAACCATTATGACAACATGACAAAGTAATAACATGACACCCGTACCACTTGTTGGAGCTTTATAAAATAGCTCATGGTGGTATTTACATCCATATACATAGGTACATATACCAACATCATCAAAACATATACCATAACATATACCAAAGCATATATCAAAATCACACCAAAACACCAAGTCAAAACTGATTTGCCTCAACCAGAAAACAAGGAAGGATACATAGCCCGCATCTGATCCGTCATCTCCCTTATAGCTTCATCGGGCCCAAATTGCTTCCACTGCACTTTAACTTTCTCGATTTCTCAGTTCCAGAGAATGAGAACCTTTTTCTACAATATACATTGAGGCTCCAACTGGAATTCTCCATCTGGTTCCACCTACAATACAAACCATTCAATCACATGATCGACATCCTTAACATACTTCTTAAGCAATGATACATGGAATTTCATTTTCAGAGGTAGTGTAAGTCAATAGGCTATTGGATCAATCCTCTCAATGATACTAAAGGCTCCACAAAACCATGGTGCCACCTTGGCACATGATCCAATCCGCAAGGAGATCTTCTTCGGTTTGATTCACAAGTACACTTTCTCCCTAACCTGGAACTCCTTGAACAACCTGTTCTGCTTTGCATAGATTTTTTGCCTATCATGTTTTGCCTTTAGATTCTTCTTGATAACTTTCATTTCTTGTTCCATGTCTTCCAACATCTCTGGTCCAATCAACACCCTATTAACCAGATCACTCCAACTGATGGGAGTATTGCAACTCTGCACATACAATGCCTCAAAAGGACCCATCCTCATTGACTCCTGATAACCATTGTTGTATGTGAACTCTAACAAGGGGAGATACTCTTCCCACTTCCGCTATTGATGCATCACATACATCCTCAATATTTCCTTCAATGTCTTGTTGACCCTATATGTTTGTCCATATGTCTGTGGATGATAAGTTGTACTGAAGGACAACTCTGTGCCCAAACTTGCAAATAACTCCTTACAAAACTTGGAAGTGAACTTCGCATCCCTGTTTAACATAATATTCTTTGGGATACCATGCAATCTGACCACATCTCTTATGAATACATGTGCCACATCGCTAGTTGAGAATGTAGACTTCACTAGAATGAAGTGTGCAACCTTCATCAACCTTACCACAATAACCATGATGGAATCATGTTGTCTCACTGTCGTAGGCAACCCTATAATCAATTTCATGGAAATGACCTCCCATTTCCACTCTGGAATCGCAATCAATTGTAGCAGTCCACTTGGATGTTTTCACTCTGCCTTCACTCGTTGACAATCAAAACATCTCTCCATAAACTCTGCTACATCTATCTTTATATTCGACCAATAATAATATCTCTTTATTGTTGTTAGTGTCTTCTAATAACCTAGGTGACCTGAATAAGTTTTCACATGAAACTCTCTCAAGATCACCTTCTTGAGCTCGATGTTATCTAGCACATATATCTTATCTCTGAATCTGAATAATCATTCATTGTAAGATAATAATCAATACCATGTGCACCTGCACCAGTACCTGTACCTGTACCTGTACCTATTTATGTACCTGTACCACTATATGTACATGTACCTACACCTGTACCTATAACTGTACTACCACCTATACATGTACCAATACCCTGCTACAACCTGTACACAATCTCCATATACCTGACATCTTTTTTACCTGCCTGTAGATCTATCCCATAGGAGCTCATAGCTGCCAAGTGATTTACCTATACCCACCTACTGAGAGTATCTTCCACCCTATTCTCTTTACCTTTGATGTACTTGATCTCGAAATCAAACTCACTAATCGTGGCCAACCATCTAGCCTGCCTAGTGTTCAGATTCGGTGGGTAAAACAAATATCTCAACACAATATGATCACTCATAGTACATACCTCCTGTCACGAAGATAGTTTCTCCACATCTTTAATGCATGTATGATCATTGCTAACTCAAGATCATGTGTCAGGTAGTTCTGCTCGTGCTCGTTTAGTTTCCATGACTCATAGCATACCACCTATCCATCTTGCATAATGACTCCACCCAGTCCTCTCTTGCAAGCATCTGTGCATACTACAAACTCTATGTCCGGATCTGCAATTTGTAGTACTGGTGCATGTGTCAACAACTTCTTAATCTCATCAAATCTAGCCTCACACTCCTCTGTCCATTTGAACTTCTTACCTTTCCTCTACAATAATGTAATAGGATAAGCAATCTATGAGAAGTTCCTGATGAACCTCCAATAATAACCTGCCAGACCCATGAAATATCTCACCTCATCCACACTTTTAGGAGCTACCCACTCCATGATGGCTCTTATCTTCTTTGGATCTACTGCAGTGCCCTCCTTGGAGACCACATGTCCCAAGTAATGTACCTCAGTTTGAAATAAACTACAATTGTTGATCTTAGCATACAAATCATGCTCTCTCAACAACCTAAACATTGTTGCTAAATGATCGATACGCTCTTCCTCATTTTTAGAATACACCAGTATATCATCAATGAACACAATAACAAACTTATCCAAATACAGACACAACACACTATTCATAAAGCACATAAATGTAGGTGGAACATTAGTTAAGCCAAATGGAACGACAACAAACTCATTATGCCCATACCCAATCATGAACGCAGTCTTGTAAATGTCATCCTCTTTGATACATACCCGATGGTATCTAGATCTGAAGTCAATCTTGAAGAACATTGCTTCTCCCTTCAACTCATCTAAAAAGTCATCAATCCTTGGCAAAGGGTACATGTTCTTGATAGTCACTTTATTCAACTCCATGTAGTCAATGCATAATCTAAGAGTTCCATCTTGCTTCTTCAAAAACAAGACTAGTGTGCCCCAAGGTGATACACTTGGCCTACTGTATCCCTTGTCCAACATTTCCTTCAAATAAAGCTTCAACTCAGGTGCGCTTTTCCTATAAGGTTCTTTTGATGTTGGATTTGTCCCTGGCACTAACTCAATAGAAAATTCTACCTCCCTATGAGGTGGCAACACCGTAATGTCCTCATGAAATAAATCCTCAAACTTTTGCAAAACTGGGTACTTTCTCAACACATTTGCGTCCTCAACCTCCTTGCCCTTATCACTAGAAATATGCACTGTAAATATCATACACCCTTTCCTACAGCCACGCTTTTCTTGCATAACTGTCACCATCCTAACTGATGTGGGTTTCTTCTTACCCTGCAAGACTTTTGGTTCTCCATTGTCATCAACACACTCAATATCTTTGTCATAATAGTTTACCTTGCTTCTATGAAGATACAACCAATCCATGCCCAACAACATACTATATGATCCCAACGGTAATACATTCAAATGTGTTGTGGTAGGCATACCATTTAAATCAAATGCAGGAGCTCTTACCCAATGATGAACTCGCTTCTTTGTACCTATAGCCAACTGTGCTAACCAAGACTCTGCATGCAACTCTTCACTCAAAACACACTTATCCACCAGGTTAAGGCTAACATAGCTCTAATTAGATCCAGGGTCAATCAAAATAGAAATAACTTGATCACAATGCTTACCATCCACCTCAATGATAGATTCCTAGTGTTATGCCTATATTTTTTCCATTACTGCATAGATACGAGGAATGCTCTACCCAACATCCCCAACAGTTTGTGCCTCCTATGCACTATATATTTGAGGCCTACCACCTTGATTTTGTGGAAAAAATCTCTTAAGGTGCTCCTTTCCACATGTCCAACACTCCAACAGACCAGTACCAACACCTCTATGATGTCATTGCAACTCATTTCCCTATCTAGTTGGATGAAACCTCCTTTTCGGTGCCACGTTTTCTTTCTCATCTACATGTTGAGGCCTTGTCCTCTTAGGCTTCCATTTACCTCTACCTTTGTCTTTTCCCTTCCATCCTTGTTGAGATTCATTCTTCCGCTTTGACTGTGCATAGCAATGCTTTAGCTTCCCAATAACTTCCTCAAGTGACCAAGGCTCATCATACTCAATCCGATCTCTAAATGATAATGGAAAACCACTGACAAATAATTGAAATTTAGCCTTCTCATCAGTAAAATACGGTACATACCTCAATATCTCTAGAAACTTGGTCGTGTACTCTTCATCTATCGTTGATCCCACCTGTAGCTATTAGGGTCCAACCCTTACCCCCTTATTTATGTAATAGGATCGAGTCATAGTTATAGTTAAGTAAAGAGTCAATAAAGCCTATATTAATAATATAAGTGGTTGACCTTCATTTAAAGAAGGGACCACATTTAGTTGCAAATGGGCCATGGTATTAATAAGAACCATGGTACTGACCCATGGTATTGCATGTATGAATCCTATATAAAGGATAGATACTCCCCTCGAGGAGCATCATGTCTTATTTTGTAATTGAGCCCAGCTCTATTGGAGGTTTCCCCCTCGAAGAGGCAAGTGAATATTGCTTTCCTTTTCTGAATAATAAAATACTTGTTGTTATTTCTTATTATTATGTGTTCTAGGTATATTTCTTTGCATATTTGGCATTCTCGTATCTTCTTGCAGGTCAAGAGCATAACAGTAGCTCATATAATTCCTTGGCCTTACTATCATAGTACCTCTCTGAAAAGTACTTCTTCCTAAAAATCCTCTTGAACTCCCACCAACTCAAATAACCTATCCTAATGTCTCTGACACGTTTTACATTCTCCCACCAAATGTTTGCTTTACCTTTCAAGCCATAGATTGTTACTCTGGCATTCATGTTATATGTGTACTCATGCAACTCAAAGATTTCATTCATCCCAAGTATCTAAGCCTCTGCATCTTCTGGCTTCTTCATATCTCCATCAAATTTAGGTGGCTTCGCTTTCTTAAACTCATCTGGAAAGTATCCCCTATCTTTCCTCATGTAAGGATGATAGCAATGACAATCATGATGTCTATCAGAACCAAAACTAGAATAGTACATGTGCTCATCACCCCTTCTGTCTAGATTGTCCAACAACCTGCCGTCTCTCACCGTATCAGATCTATCCGACCTGTGTCTACCAAGAGACCTACTTCCATATGCCCCAATAGTTTTATCCTCACTTCCATAGTTGATCTGAAGTGGCCCTTGTCGCTGCAAGTCTTTCAAACTCTAAAGAAGTATTGCATTAACCTCTGCTTGTTTCTCTTGTGCCTGTATGATTTGGTCATTATCTATCTTACAAATCCTCATCTCTTCCTTCAATATTCTCAGTGTTTCTACCAAATATGAAGAGTGCCCCACACCGCGCTGCCCATCTGATTCATAGGGAGATGCTATGTAGACTACCACCATGCTAGCCATTTTATCTCTTTCTTGTAGTGCATAATATGTCAGATCAACCAAATCACAATAAATCAACGTACCTTAGTATAATTTGGGAAGGATACCTCATCTGCAAGATCATCAAATCAGCATGATACATGTATAACATAATCATGACAGAACATAGACATATAACAAGTAAGTGTAACAACGCATAAACATCATTCTAGTTAGGGTCCAATCATCAATGCAAGGCCATATCAACAATGCATGTTATGACCTCATGCATGAAAACAACCATTACTCCATTACACATTGCCACATGCAACCATTAACATCCATAAGCAATTCCAAATCAACTACACATATGCATAAATACATGTAGTCGAGCATAAGCAATTAATTCTTGTAATCAACCTACAAGACTAATAAATGTAATCAAACCTAAAAGAATGCATCCTAACATACAAGGATGTAAGTAGGTGACATAAAATCAACATGTAAGCAACATGTAACAATAGGTAACCAGTCATATACTCATGACGATTCATTCCACAAAATCAACATCAAATTCTCATGACAACCTTACTTCAACCATAATCAATCATCAAACAAATGTAACAAGCACATGGAATGCAAGTGTAAGAGACACACATGAAAATGACATGCATGCATGACCAACACACACCACCCATCCAATACAAGGGGTGAACCATGCTCTGATACCACTCTCTAACACCCTCCTCCCACATCTACCCAAGTAACCATGCCAACTGGGTAAACATGCGACGAGAGGATATTATGATTGGATTAGACTTCCTATGTGACCTTAAGGAAGTGGAATCGATGTAACACATCAACCAACCTATCCACATCAACAATCGAACCCTTAAGAGACATGTCAGCCACTCAAACATCATGTCCCTAGGTCCCACTAAAGTTCTAGACATATTAGGCCTCATTCACTCCCATGATATAGGCAAGAGAGCATGCAAAAAACCAAATTATCTCTCACAAGCTTGCCTTCCAACCACCAAAGACTAATTTTCCAGTGCTATGCCAGTGACCCCAAGATTTGAGCCACTTTTTCAGGCCTAGAGCTTAGGTCACTAGCCAAAATGGAGTGATCACTTAGGAACAATAAAATAACAGGGAAATAATGATGCAAAAGAAATAAGTTGAACAAGACTTTAATCGGGCCCCCACTAGCCATGCCAAGCATTTCATCAAACATATCATCAACATGTAACCTATAAGTGATAACAATAGAATTAAGTGTATGGATATCATACTTATCTGAGAATCACTATGAACCATTGTTCCCTCATGTCATTTGCTGCATTATCATCTATTAGTCCATAGATACATTATCCATTCATTTACAAGTAAAAACATGTTGAGAGCCATACATAGTTGTCATAAAACTCACAAATAACCAGCATAATAACAACATAAATACTCATGAAAGTACATCCATATAGACCACATATAATCCATTAAAATTCTCATAGAGATACAATGAGAAATAACCTTTCATTAATGATGCAAAAACCAAACCCGGATGGGACTTCCACGTTCCACCAGACCATAGAATGGTTGAGCCAAATCTCTCTTCATCCATTCACCCTTATGCCATATTCTAAGCGTAAATGTGGGATTCAAACCAAAAGAAACAACCAGGGCATACTAAGGCTAAACCACCTCACCCTCATTAATAGAAACCAGAATTTGCCGTAATCCATTCCGGATCACTAGGCCAACACAATGAATGCATCATAATAGGATTTATCATGATCTCCGCCTTATCACTATGCCAAACAAGCATGGATGCCACTGGATTTCTCCACCTACACTGTGAGGAATTTCCTTGTTTCCTAGTCCCTCAGGGTTTACTTCGATCCAAACCCAGATCATTAGGCCTAAACCGAGAACAACTCTCCAGACTTTATTTCATATCCCAAACATGGGATTACTAGGCCCAATGGAGATAAAACCACCTCTTGGCTTTACCGTATATCCTGTCGTTCACCAGTAAGGATTCCTAGGCCCACGGAGGCAACACAATCTTGGCTTTACCACAGCCCACAGTCTGGCTCGAGGGTCACTAGGCTAGTTGCTTTACCATGATCCACAGTTTGGTTCAGGGACCACTAGGCTAGGTGCTCTATCATTTGGAGACCCACTCCACTCAGTTTCAAATACAACTGGTAATCAACTCAACCAAAACATGCAGAGAACTGTTGAAAAGTGTGCAACAAGAAATGCTAAATTTAGAAAGTGCTTAAAATAGAACTACTAAAAATAGCACTTCTAAAAATAGCAGTTTGGCCAATGAGCATTTTGGCCACCTTGGGTGAGAGGTGAAACTGCTAAAAGTAGAATCTTCTAAAAATAGCATTTCTAGGTCCCTTCCTATTTTTAGCAGACCCTGGTCTAACTATAGGAAGTAAAAACGAATTTGGTCTTAACAACAGTTTAAAATATTAATTAATTAATCTCCATGAGTTAATTAGTTAAGGAAAAACAAACTTGAAGTCTATGTGAGGACATGCAGCAGATTATCTATTAATTGATGAATTTATCCATCAGTTAAAGAGATAAGGATGAGTTGTAATTATTATTTGTAATTAGTTGGCTCAGTTAACTGAGTCAAGTCCAGTTAGATTAATTTAACAAGTTGTTAGATTAATGAGATTCAGTTTATTAATGCTTGCATGCATGTAACAACTGGTATTTTCAGATAACTGAATATTATAGCTTAAATAACTCATGCATGTCAGCTCAGACAGAGACCCAGTTGAGATCAGAGAAGGGACAGTGTACTATCAGTTGGATGAATATTTTTCCTATAAAGGAAGCTCATCCATGATGAGGATTTATCTCCTTCAGG
>APFE030692981.1:0-14928 GCA_000404065.3 Pinus taeda | reverse complement strand
ATGAGCAGTTTTCAGTGGAGAACTTCTAGGAGATGATGTAATCAGTTGACCTTGTTCCTTTAGGCAGTGAAGCAAGACTTTTAGGGACTTAAGAGCCCTCAATTTATGGACATTTGTGATTGGGGTTGAAGTGCCCAAAAATGTCTATAACAGTGATCAAGTATAAGAAGGGAAACAAAAACAAGTTAGCCAACAAGATTTCAAGGCCACCCACATAAAAGATCACAACTTTGGGAACTTTGATGCACATGAAGCCATTCAACCATGATGCATATAGAGAGGCATATTCAGAGATGAGGACTTCAATGAGGTGTTTCAAAAGTTGCAGAGCCAAATTCAGTTGTGCGATGATGACAACACAGTTGACTACCATCTCTAGGATGGGTTACTCTACAAGCTACTTAAATTATGTGTTCCTAAAGGTGAGGAACTGTAGTTGATTAGAGAGACTCACATATTCAAGGTTGTTGTAACAACCCTTGGTCGATTTCCCATGTAAATAAAATAAGACCAAGGTCATGGGACATGTATTCCAAGTTGACTGGTGGGAAAACATTATAGTGGGCATCACTTGTTTTTTATTAATGGTTATGGAAATTGGAAAATGCATTGGCAAAGGTAAAGAGGCAATAATTGGCTTTTAATTATGAAAATAAAGGAAAATAGGAGAAAAGGAAGGAGAAGAGACACAAATATTCATTCAAGGGAAATTAGAGAGATAATGAAAGAAAAACGAGACATCAATGATTAAAAGGCATCATAGACACAATTCACAATTTTTTGTCAGTTTTAGCTTTGCTCTCTTACACTCTTGCACACTTAGAGCATTATTGGAGCATTCTAGCATTCACTTGGACTTGGAGAAAGAAAGCAAAGGACAAGCAAGGATGTGGTGGGAAGCGGGAAAGAAGGTTGGATCAACAACTACAACAAGGGATAATTTGCAAGTAACAAGTTACATGTGTTATTTCCTTGCTAGTTTTTGGATGCATGGTATATGCATGTGGTTTCTTGGTTACATGTTGGAAAATGGTTTCAACCTTGCCTTTCCATTTCCTAGATAGGCATGATGTAGTGGGTTTCCCATTTGGATTTTCTGATTGGTTCTCAGGTTCCCTATGGTTGTGGGTTGGGATAGAATCTCTGGAGCCCTCGAACAGTTTTAGGTCCCTGGAGATTGTGGCTTGAGATGGTAGTTCTATGGATCACTGTAACAACTTAGGTACCTGGATGTTGTGGGTTGAGATAGGAATCCCTAGAGCCCTGGACAACTTGGGAAGAGACCTATCTAGTTTGGTATTAGTGATTTTTGAACCAATTGGATGAAATCATTTTGGTTGATGGTTGAGATGGTTTGGCCTCTGGAAGCCCCGGTTTTCTCTATTTTTGTTTAACCCATATGATCCTACATTGATGCTTGGAATATGGCATGGGGGTGATTGGCTAAAAGAGAGATTTGGTTCAGCCCAATCTATGGCAGGGTGGTACGTAGAAGTCCCTAACTTTGTTGGAATTTTCATATGTTAATATGAGTTATTTTTCTATTGTGATCTATGAACACATGTACTGGTTATTATGTTGATATTATGGTTGATTTGTCATGGTTTCTATTCTGGTTATATGTTGGTTATATGCATGGTTCTATGATGTGCTCTTACTATGGATCTTGTTCATCATTTGATAAGTTATCAAATCGTTGATAAATGCATGGGATAACAAGTGTTATTGTCGCTAGCTTGAGAGGGCATAGAGCCTTCTTGGCAATTCTTAGATGAATTTCAAAATTTTATAATTAGATATGCATTCATGACTTGTAGCTTCTACATTTACCATATGTTTAACAAAATGTGTAACATGTATTAGGCATGTCTTGGTCAAGATGTTGCTTGAGTATTGATTATTTAACATTGTTATCATCTTAGACATGATTCTGTAAAGTGCTGAGCACTTCTGGGTAGTGGCCTGAAGGCCATCCCTGAAAAAGTTGCACAGATTTCGCAACCGTTGGCACAGAATAAAGAAATTTTGGTCATAAAAGCATGAAGATATGCTTATGGGTGCATTTGGAGCCTCATAACCACATGCACATTGTGTTATGGGTGCGGTTGGGTTGTTAAGCTTGTAAAAAAGAATTTCCAACTCATGATCTTATCATCAGAGGTTGCAGGCTGACTTGTGGATGATTTGGTGCTCCTAAGAGGTATCAATAAGCTTCC
Source organism: Pinus taeda (assembly GCA_000404065.3). Lineage (NCBI taxonomy): Eukaryota > Viridiplantae > Streptophyta > Pinopsida > Pinales > Pinaceae > Pinus > Pinus taeda. The sequence continues at coordinate 12,712 of APFE030692981.1, read as the reverse complement.
AATTTGTAGGCCCCACTTCCATAACTAGAGCTTGGAGGTCGAGTCATATCACAATGACACTAAGTTGATGTCTACCATGGAGAACTTATAAAAGTGGGTAAATGTAGGAGGAGGCATTACAGGGTGGTATAAGAGATAGGTTGTGGCATTGGAGCTCAAGGTAGATGTGATTGTTATGCATGATGTCAGTTGTTTGTGTGTTTATCATGTATGCATGCTAGCTATTTACTATTATGGACATCATGATATTATCCATGTATGAATTAGTATGCTTGTGATATTATATCGTCCTAATTTGAATTGAATTGTGTAGATGTGATAGCCTCTCCTGAGATACACTGAGGTATGATTTGATTATGTCTTCTATTTAGTTGATCTGACATGGAATGTTTACAGGAAATAAAAGATCAAATATGAAGAGAACAACGGTGGACTACAATTCACATGACTCCCCTTATAGGCTTCATTTGAATTTAGTTGAATAGGAAAGGTTAGTTGAGCAGTAAGGAGAAGAGTATTCTCCAGATATGGAAAATACATTGAGGAGTTTGAGGGAAAAGATCAAAAGTTGTAAGGAAGATAATAATAGGTTGATTGAGGCATGAGAAATACTTATAAGGGTTCATGAAAAGCAAGCATAAGTCAATGCAGTGATTCTTTGAAGCCTTTCAGATTTACAGAAACAAGGAAAAATGGGGATCAATTATTGACAAGAGGAGAAGACTAATGGGGCATATGGAAGAGGGCATCATAGAGGACACATGATGGATAGAGAAGATATAGTCATAGATGGAAAATCTCTAGATACACCTGACAAGAGGGGTAATATGTATGTATTACATTCTAGTTCTGGTTTTGAGAGACATCATCGCCATCACCGCCATCATCCTTTTAGGAGGAGTGAGAGGGGATATTTTCCAAAAGAGTTCAAGGGATACAAGCCTCCTAAATTTGATGGAGACATGAAGAAATCAGAAGATGTAGAAGCATGGCTGCTTGGGATGAAGAAATTCTTCAGATTGCATGATTACTCAGAAAACATCAAATCCAAAATAGCTACCTTTAGTCTTAAAGGGAAAAAATATAGCTGGTGGGAAGATGTGAAGAATGTCAGAGACATTAGAGAAGAGGAGATTATTTGGGATGAGCTTGAGAACATATTCAAGAAGAAGTACCTATCTGAAAGATACTATGATGATAGGGCCAAGGAATTCTATGAGCTAAAGATGGGTTCTATGACAGATGATGAGTATACTAGAATATTCTTAGATCTATTTAGGTATGTTCCTTATCTTAAGGATGAGAAAGAAAATATTCAAATGTTCATCAGTGGGTTGCAGTAGCATTCAAAGACTGGATTGAGTTTGATGAGCCTCAATCATTGGAGGAACCCATTAGAAAATTGAAGCAATTTTATGAGCAATCAAAGTGTAAGTCTGGGATCAAGTGTGACTGGAAAGGAAATGAAAAGACTAAAGGAAAAATGCCTCAGAAGCGAGGAACACCTCAGGTTGCAAGTGACAAGGAGAATGTGGCACCTTACAAGAAGTTTAATGCAGCTGAGAGAGGGCATGGGTCTCGGCGTAAAGAGTAGAACAAGTGCGATGGTAGAAATCCTTTGAGGTGATGGACTTGTGGTAGAGAGCATCGCAGGAGAGATTTCCTATCGCACCAGTGTGGCAAGCATAAGATTTACATTGCTCAGGAGGCACAAATAGTTGGAGATGTTGGTCAGATTATTCCTCGAATATATGCAACAGTGATAAGAGGTGGGCAGACCATCAAGCATCCATTATCGAGATGGAAGGTAAGCTTTATGATTAATTTGTTTCTATTTTGATTTATACTAGATCAAATTATAGTTATATCAGACCTGACTTGGTGGATAAGTGTTTCTTGAGTAAAGAAGTGGATGCAAAATCTTGGTTGGTGCAGTTGGTTACAACGACTAAGAGAAGTGTTCATCATTGGGTGAGATCTTGTGAATTTGAGCTGAATGGTATGCCTACATCAACACATCTGAATGTGGTTCCTTTAGGTTCATATTATATGCTTTTGGGCGTGAATTGGTTGTTCATTCACAGGACTAAGGTGAATTTCTATGACAAGGCTATTGAGTTCTTGGATGATGATGGAGAAAGGAGAATCTTGCACGGAAATAAGAAGCCTACATGAGTTAGGATGGTTACAACTATGCAAGCAAAGCGTAGATATGGGAAAGGATATTTATTATTTACAATGCATATTTCTAATGATAAAAGGAATTATGTTGAGGATGAGGAAGTTTGAAGAAGTATCCTATTTTGCAATAGTTTCAGGATGTGTTTCCTGCAGAGATTCCAGAGTTACTGCCTCATAGGGAAGTGGACTTCTCTATTGAGTTTATGCCAAGAGAAACATCAACATCAAAGGCACCTTACAAGATGAGAAATCCATATTTGGTGGAATTGAAGTTGCAGATTAAGGAAATGCTTGATAAGGGATACATAAGGCTAAGTGTACTGCCTTGGGGTGCACCAGTTTTGTTTGTAAGAAAGAAGTATGGTACTCTCAGATTATGCATTGATTACAGGCAATTGACCAAGGTAATCATCAAGAACAAGTATTCATTGTTGTGGATTTATGACTTGTTTGATCAACTAAAAGGAGAAACAACATTCTCAAAGATCAATCTCAGATCAGGATATCATCAGGCTCACATCAAAGAAGAAGACATCTACAAGGCTTCATTTCACACGAGGTATGGGATTATGAGTTTGTGTTGGTTCCTTTTGGTCTTACTAATGCTCTAATCACTTTTGCGTGTTTGAAGAACAATGTGTTGTGTCCTTACCTGGATAAATTTGTGATAGTATTTGTTGATGATATATTGGTATATTCCAAGAATGAGGATGAGCATGTAGAGCACCCGACAACAACTGAGGTAAAGGAGGGTGGTACAGATGGCCAAGTGGGAGCAAGTTCCAGGGGCTATTAATCCACTTTTCCTCTCCACATCTACCAAAGAATGGGTTTCGTCGGGAGGGAATGTGTTGTCAATCGTAACGGTTGGAGTATCGGTTGGTTCATATCTATAGCCGGGTGGTAAGAATATTTGGGTGTTGAGATTGTTGAGAGAGCAGCAATTGTATGTCAATCTCAACAATTGCAGTTTATTTCAGTCTTAGATTTAGTACTTGGGAGATGTTGTTTCCAAGGAAGGGATAGCAATGAACCCGGAAAAGATTAAAGCTATCATGGAGTGGCCAACTACTAGGAATGTGGATGAGGTTAGATCATTCATGGGACTAGCAGGTTATTATAGGAGGTTAGGAATGTGGATGAGGTTAGATCATTCATGAGACTAGCACGTTATTATAAGAGGTTAGGAATGTGGAAAAGGTTAGATCATTCATGGGACTAGCAAGTTATTACAGGAGATTCATCAAGAACATCTCAAGGATTGGATATCCTATTACATCTTTGCAGAAGAAAGGAAAAAAATTGAATGGACTGAGGAGTGTGCAACTAGCTTTGAGCAGTTGAAGAATTTTCTTACATATGCTCCAATTTTGAAGATTGTAAATCATGATAAGCAGTTTGTGGTATGTACATATGCTTGCAAGGAAGGACTTGGTGAAGTCCTAATGCGGGAAGGATAGGTAGTTTGCTATGATTCAAGAAATTTGAATGAGCATAGGCAGAACTATGTAACTCACGATATTGAGTTGGCAACTATCATTCACGCATTGAAGATGTGGAGACATTATATTCTTGGTAGGAGTTTTGTTCTGATGAGTGATCACAATGGGATAAGGTACTTGTTTGACCAACATAATCTGAATTTCAAACAATCTAGATGGTTGGCTACCCTCAATGAGTTTGACTTTGAGATCAAGTACATCAAAGGAAAGGAGAATAGGGTTGCATATGCTCTTCGTATGAGAGTGTAGGTACATAATATTTCAATTGTGAGCTCTTATGGGACATATTTACAAGAGCGAATGTTGCATGCATGGAAGCATGATGAAAAGTACCAACAATTGAATCAGAGGTTGCAACAACAATGTGAAGGTGATAGGGATTAGGAGTATCACCTCACGACATATGGCTTGGTCAGATTCAAAAACAAGATTTATGTGCTAGATAACAGTGAGTTCAAGAAGTTTATCTGAATAGAATTTCATGTCAGGCCATATTCAGGCAACCCAGGATACTAGAACACTTTGAAAATTGTTAATAAGTTTTATCATTGGATGATTTGAAGAAAGAGGTGGTTGTTTTTGTTTCTAGATGTTTGGACTATCAGCAGGTGAAAGCAGAATGTAAGCATCTAGCTGGTCTATTGCAACCTATTATGATTCCAAAATGGAAATGGGAGGTCATTTCCATAGACTTCGTTATAGTTTTACTAAGAACATCGAGACAACATGACTCCAACATGGTTGTGGTTGAGAGGTTGAGTAAGATAGCTCACTTCATTGCATTGAAGTCTACAAAATTAGCTAGTGAGATAACTCAAATATTCTTCAGGGAGATTGCAAGGTTGCATGGTGTTCCCAAGAAGATCATATTAGATAGATATTCCAAGTTCACTTCCAGTTTTGAAAGGAGTTGTTTGTAGGCTTGAGGACTAAGTTAGCTTTCAATAAATCTTAACATCCACAAACAAATGGACAGACAAAGAGGGTTAACAAGATTCTTGAGGATATGTTGAGGATGTACACCATGCATCAACAAATGAAGTGGGAAGAGTATCTTCCACCGGTAGATTTTTCATATAATAATGGGTATCAGGATTAATTGAGGATGAGTCCATTCGAGCCTCTTTATGGGAAGAGTTGTAATACTCCTATTAGCTGGAGCGATCCAGTGAACATGGTACTAATTGGACCATATATGTTGGATGAGACGGAGAAGAAGATGTAGGTTATTAATAGGAACTTGAAGGCAACACATGATAGACATAAGAGTTATGTGGATCAACATATAACATTCAAGGAGTTAAGAAAAGTCTTTTGGATTAATCACATTGTTCTGAAAGACTGCTCTCTACATTATGGATCACAAAAGTCTTAGATGTAACATTCAAGGAGTTTCAGATTGGGGAGCATGTGTACTTTGCACATCAAGCCCAAGAGGATCTCCTTGAGAATTAAATCATGTGCCAAGTTGGCACCTTGGTATTGTGGGCCTTTTGAGATCCTTGAGAAGATTGGACTAGTGACCTATAGAATTGCATTGTCGCCAACAAAGAAAGTCCATGATGTTTTCCATGTTTCATTTCTCAATAGATATGTCCAAGATGTCGATCATGTGATTGAATTGTTTGTATTGCATGTGGAACCATAGGGAGAGTTGCATATAGAACCTCAGTGCATTTTGCAGTGGAAACAACTCATTCTCCATAGCCAAGAAATAGAGCAAGTTAAAGTGTAGTGGAAGTACTTTGGGCCCGATGAAGCTACATGGAAGATGGTTGATCAGATGTAGGCCTTGTATCCTTCCTTATTGTTGATTGAGTGGATGTGTTTGGTACACATGTTTTGGTTATGTGTGTGTGTGTTTATTGTAAATATGCCAACGAGTTATGTTATAAAGCTCCAATAAGCAGCATGTTTAAATATTGCATCGAGTTGTGTTATAAAGTTCCATGGGAAATATTTTTTGCTGGTTATAAGTGTCTTAGAACACCAAGGATGGTGTGCCCCCCAAGGGGGAGGGGTTTGAAAAAACCCCTAGTTGATATTCTATGTAAATAAAATAAGACCATGGTCATGGAACACATATTCCAAGTTGATTGGTGGGAAAACATTATAGTAGGCATCACTTATGGTTTATTAATGGCTATGGAAATTGGAAAAGGAAGGTGAAGAGACACAAATATGAATGCAAGGGAAATTAGAGAGAAAATGAAGGAAAATGAAAGAAAAATGAGACATCAATGATAAAAAGTCATTAAAGAAACAATTCACAGTTTTTTGTTAGTTTTAGCTTTGCTCTCTTACACTATTGCACACTTAGAGAATATCTAGATAAGTATAACATTCACTTGGACTTGGAGAAAGAAAGCAAAGGACAAGCAAGGAATCAGTGGGCAGCGGGAAAGAAGGTTGGATCAACAACTACAATAAGAGATACTTTGTAGGTAACATACTGCATGTGTGATTTCCTTATTGGATTTTGGATGCATGGTATATGCATGTTGTTTCTTGGTTATGTGTTGTCATTGGAATGGAGATTTGCCTAGATTTATAGTGGCTTTAGCCTTGCCTTGCCATTTCCTGGATAGGCATGATGTAGTGGGTTTCCCATTTGGATTTTTTGATTAGTTCTTAGGTTCCTTATGGCTGTGGGTTGGGATAGAATCTTTGGATCCCTATAAAATATTGGGTCCCTAGAAGCTATGGGTTGAGATGGTATTTCTTTGAAGCCCTGTAACATATTGGGTCCCTGGAGGTTGTTGGTTGAGATAGGAGCCCTTGAAGCCTTTGATAGCTTGGGAAGAACCAATCTGGTTTAGGATTAGTGATTTCTTGACCAGTTAGGTGAAATCATTATGGTTAAGGGTTAAGATGGTTTGGCCTTTGGAAGCCCTGGTTGGTTCTATTTTGGTTTAACCCATATTATCCCACATTCATTCTTAGAATATGGCACATAGGTGATTGGCTAAAAGAGACTACTGGTTCAACCCAACCTATGGTTGGGTGGTACATGGAAGTCCCTGACTTGGTTGGCATTGCATATGTTACTATGAACTATTTTCCTATTGTTATCTATGAGCACATGTACTAGTTATTATGTTGATCTTATGGTTTATTTTTCATGGTTTCTATTCTAGTTTATGTTGATTATATGCATGGTTCTATGATGTGCTCTTACTATGCATCTTGTTCATTATTTGATAAGTTATCAAATGGTTGATGAATGCATGGGCTAACAAGTGTTGTTGCAGCTACCTTGAGAGGGAATAAAGCCTTCTTGTTGATTCTCAGATGAAGTTCATAAGTTTATGATCATATATGCATTCATGACTTGTATATTCTATGTTTACCATATGTTTGACGAAATGTGTATCATGTATTAGGCATGTCTTGGTCAAAATATTTCTTAAATATTGATTTTTTAACATTGTTATCATCTTAGACATTATTCTGGAAAGTTTTGAGCAATTATGGGCAGTGGCTTGAAGGCCATCCCTGAAAAAGTGGCACCGATATCGCAACTGTTGGTACAAAACAGAGAAATTTCAATCATAACCACATGAAGACAACAATATGGGTGTGGTTGGAGCCTCATAACTGCATGCATATTGTGTTATCAATGCATTTGGGGTGTTAATATTGTGAAAAATAAGTTTCAGCTCAGGATATGATCATCATAGGTTATGGGTTGACTTCCACATGATCTGGTGCTCGTAAGGGTATCAGTAAGCTTCTAGTTTATAGGCCCCACTTCCATAACTAGAACTTGGAGGTCGGGTCATATCATAGTGATACTTAGCTCATGTTTACCCTAGAGATCTTGTAAGAGTGGGTAAATGTGGGAGGAGGCATTATAGTTGCAGGGCACTTTGGTGTAGGGAAGATAATGGTCAACTTGCAAAGGTATGTGTATTGGTCCAAAATGTAAGAATAGGTAGCTACGTTCGTAAGAGGATGCATGCTTTGTTGTACCATCAAGCCTAGTAATAAGAAACAAGGTCTATATCATCCCTTACTTGTACCCACTTGTACTTGGGAAACCATTTCCATGGACTCTGTGAGAGGTTTACCAACAAGAAGGAAGGGACACGACTACCTATCTATGGTAGTTTTACAAGTTCAACAAGTTGTGTGTACTAATACCTTCTAAAAACACCATCAATGGGAATGAATTGACATAATTGTTCTTTGGACATGTTTGGGTGCACTTGGGGATCCCAAGGAGCATTGTTTCATAAAAGGATACAAGATTTCTCAATGCATTTTGGACTACATTGTACGAGAAGATGGACGCGAAGTTAAAGAGGTTTACAACATTCCATTCATAGACATATGGGTAGATAGAAGTAGTCAAGAATAATTTGGTGTAGCTTTTGAAGGGTTACAATCAAAAGAATTTGAAGACCTTGGATGAAAATCTATATATATAAAACTTCTTATAACAAAGCAATCCACACTTCTACTAGTAAGCCCCCATTTGAAACTTAAAATTTGAATATTTACCACCTTTACCTTTTGATATTACATATGGGAAACAAACAGGAGTGAGGGAGGATCTTACAAAGGATGGCTTAAGTGCAAGATAATTTGTTGAGAAGATCAGGAAGATCCATCTACAAGTTTAGGAGACACTACAAAATTCGTAGGAAAAATACAATTCCATGCATGATCAACACAAAATGGAGAGGGCATTCAAGGTTGGAGACAAAGTATGGTCACAATTGAAGAAGGAGAGGCTACAGGGTCCTAGTAAGAAAACAAAGGCTTTGAGATAGTGGTCTCTTTTTCTATATGGGAAAAAGTGGGATATAATGTTTATAAACTCATTCTACTCCCATACATGCACATTTACTCGGTGGTGAATGTAGAGAATTTGAAACTCTATGGGCCTTCCATGCTAGATCAGGAAGAGGAATAAGTTCTATCTTCTATAGAGGATTTGGCACTAGATGCTCAAGTAGAGTTAATAGAGGGTATGGTTTTGTAGAAGAGGTATAGAACTATAAGACCAGGGTAGCATGACCTTTGGAATATTAGGTTGAGAGGACAACTTCTAGGCACGACTAAATGATAAAACCAAGAGAAAGTAGAGGAAATTTTTCCTCACATAATTTAGTAGAAACTTTTAGGCACCAAAAGTCTCAAAAAATGGGGAAGTGTGATCTAGATTAGATCATTATATTGTTTTTAATCCATCTTGAATCTTTCAAAGTGGAAAAATTCGAGGAATCAACTCATAGGACTATTCTTACTGATAGGACCAAGTTTGAAAAATTGGGGTCTGAAACCTTCTTGGAGCAATTTGAGGCATCAAATGACATTTTTTAGGGGTAAAAATTTCCCACTTAAGTTTTGTGCCTTTTGGCACTATGCTAAATATAAATACCTTTCCAACAACACAAGAATCGCCTCAATCAAAGTCTTTATGTAAAAGTTATGCTACTTAGAAGTTGACCTTCAGGTTTTGACCACCATAATTTGAAAGGATGCTACCTAAACCTCCATTATTCATGGAAAATAGGTTAGCCACATTATCATGATGAATAAGACTCTAAAAAATTCCACATTGTAACTCTAGTTAAGAGATGGATGAGTCAAACATAACCACCATTATCATACTGAGCCATGCTATAATTGACCTACTAGGTCGAAAAGGGGTTCCATTCTATTTAAGTGAATTTGTTCCATACATGAGAAAAGTAGCTGAGAGTGGATAGGGAAAGAGAAAATACAGATGGTTTGTGCATTGTAACAACCCATGAGCCACAAGCCTCACTTCCTTGAATTGGCATCCATTTACCATTCAAAGAAAGAAATTTGAGTAGCCTCACCTTCCAACTTGGTTTTCTCCCAAAAGGGTTTCCCAAGTTATATCTTGTTTTAATTTTTTGTTTGTGAGTTTTATTTCATTTTTCTATATTTTTTGCATAATTCTAATATGCATGCATATGTAATAAATAGTAATTAATAGATCCATATATCGAAGGAGAAATAAACCCTCTTAGTGTAGATTTGATTTTTTATAATATATATTAGTAGATCTGTTGTGACGAATTTCTTAGTGGAATATTTACAACAGTTTACAGAACAAGAAGGGACTGTAATATTTATAAATGAGGACCTCATTCCAATAGACCAAGATGAGTTAAGAAAGGAAGTATAAAATTTAAAGGAAGTCGAAAAGGAATGCAAATAAGTAATCATTAGCAATTGGAAATCTATTATTAGGGATAGAGACCAAATTGAGAGTAATAAATAGGAATTGGAAACACTTTGGATCCTTTGTTGGATTTGTTGTGGCTTTCTATGGTGTAAAGGTACTATGAAAAGTTGGATCTCGAGTGAAATTGATATTATTATTCTTGTTAAAACATGGAAATATAATTAGTGTAAGTTCTCTCTCATAGATGGATTCATCCTATGGTCAACATGGATCAAGGAATCCTTGTGCAAAAGGATTGAAGGAATAGCCTATTAAATAAAAAATAATATATATCCTCACATTCGGCTTCATAATATAAATCCTCTCAATTAGTGCATTTGGTATAAATATCTAACATTCTTGTTAAGAGGATTTATATTCAAAATTTTATATTTTGCACCTATCAACTATTCCCTCTTTAAGAAAAAAAAATCTAGAAAAAATTTGTCCTTATAATTCCTTGGAACAAGATATTCATAGTTTGAGAAATGAAGGTAAATATCCTCTTGTTAGGGGACAATATGATCTTAGAAAGAAACTAAGAATCCTCCAAGATTTCTATTCCATGATAATGGGTATCACTATTAATATTGACAAAAAAAAAAGCCATGGTAATTAAATCAAGAAAGATCATATATGATACTTTCATATATGACAACAACATCTTCGAGAAATTTCCTTCATACAAATAAATGGAGAATGGAGAGCTTATTGTGGGCTTGAAAACCATTGTAAGTCAAAGAACTTTAGATATGGGATAAAAAGGAAACTCCTCTTTGAGACCCTTACCAATCCTATTATTTTATATGGATGTGAGGTTTGGGGTTATAATATCTTCAAAGTGTTGTGGATGAATATAGAATAGATCCAAAAGTAATTTATAACCTACAATCTCAAGATTAAAATAAATACACCCTATCCTATCCTCCTGATTGAAACAAGTCCTTCCACCATTGGGAGCATGATTATGACTTAAAGGTATTTTATGTATAAGAAGAAGTTAAACAACATTGAAGACAAAAGGTTTCCCAAATCACTTCTAGCTCTAACCAAAACCACCACCTTCAGCTCAAGTAATCATGGCATAAGGATGCCTAGTCTGTGATAGACTATTGGGGGATAAAAGAAAAGATAATTTTGCAGGACGAGAATAATTTAAAAAAAATATATTACATCAAAATTTGAGAAATTATGGGGTGATAACAACATAGAAGGGAAAATGAAAATAAGATATTATAAGGAGGTGATAAACCCAAATCTCAAAAATAAAAAATATCCCTATATCTTGACTAATACAAAGAAGAAAATAAACATTGCTAAAGTAAGAACTAATTATCATGAGCTTCATAGTGAAACTAGGCATTGGCCAATTCTGAAAACATCATGGGATGAAAAATTTTGTCACCTTTATGACAACAAGGCAATTGGAGATGAAAAACACATTCTCTTGGATTGTCTATCTTATAATCACATTAGTTTTAAATTTCAAAATATATGTCACACTACCAACCTTCATGACATTTTAAGTTAGCAAAACTATGGTAACCTTGAAACATTTCTCTTAGTCCTTTTTGAGCATAGAAATAAAATGATAGTTTTTTTGGGTAATCTCTTAACTTCTTAAGGTTTGATAGACCATTTCGATCTTAGTGAATGTTAATCATCATGATCATCATTGTTGAGTCCCAAAATTGCATCTTTCCTATACCATTTTCTAGCTTCTTCCCATTCATCTGAACCTCCTAAGTCATCAGTATCATTGCATATTAGTTTAAAAAGGGCATTTAAAGTGGTTTCTTGACTATGTGTTTGTGTTGCTATTTGAACTAGATTTTTGTTTATAAGCTACGGAATCTCGTCACTTTTCGCAGCCAGCCCAAGTTTCTGCAGCTGTTTTGTCAAAGTCTATATTGCAGGTGTCTTCAGGCGAATCGAGCCACATGGGCAAGTTGCAACCGACGTGGACATGGACCGAGTCCTATTGGCCCAGTCGAATTCATCAGAAGAGGCCATAGTCAATGGTGGGCAAAGCGGTGGTCAACTCAAGAGTCCTACGGTGATAAAACTCTGTTTTTCACCACGTGAAGCTTTGCATGGTTGTTCCTAGATCTCGGGGGACAATTTAACACCTATGGACTGCTCCATGAACTAGATCCAACAGCCACCTTCCAAAGATTGAATCCTCACGGCAACCATAGTGCTAAATCTCGGGACGTGGTTTTTTACGTGTCTTGTATCAGCACAGAATGTAGGAAAACAGTTATGTCATCCTCTGTTATAAATAATGCATTCTCATACACATATTAGTTAGCTTTTTGGTAATGTAATTCTGACTGTAAAGGAACCCACTGTGCCGTAACTTTATCACTGTGTTATGACTGCATTTTAATATGGGAGAAGACTCTGTTTCTGAGCTCAGTTCGTGGTTGATCGTTGATTGTCCGAGGATTGTGCAGAGGGCCCCTGCACAGGCCGAGGTCTTGTTTATTACTGTAGAGTTTCATGCTTTATTTCTTTATGTTCTTATGCCATAATCATTCACTTGTATATATATCACATTTCTTATGGTATTAACGTTTGATAACTGTCCACAGCTTTTCACATTTTATATACTGTTAACTGATCAGTGCTTTTGTTTTAGATTACAATAGGCAGCCTGGGCATTTGCACATAGTTTTCTAATGACTAATGACATGGAATTATTCTTGTCCTTCTACTCATTTTCATTTCCTTTAGTTTTTAGTTCCAGCACTGTGTTATTTATTTCAGTTTTTCTCATTTACTCTTCTGCAAGATAGATATTAAATTACTCATGTCATTTTCAGTT
>APFE030692976.1:0-13947 GCA_000404065.3 Pinus taeda | reverse complement strand
CGAGCCATTACTCCATGGTATCTCGATTGGCCATGTCAGTAACCACAACAATCTACAAACTAGGAACTATGTATTCCATTGGAATCACATCTTCCCGTCAATAAATCAATCTGAATGGCATTTTTCCAGTCAACTTCTTGTAGTTAGTTCAATACGCCCATAAACCAATTGGTATGCACACATCCCAGTCATTTCAATTAGCATTGCAAATCTTTGTTAAGGAATTCTCCATCATCTTCTTAAATGCTTCTACAATTTCATTCACTTGAAGATGATACGACGTACTCTTTTAGTGATACACTTGGAATTCTTCGAGCAAAGAAGAAATTGTTTCATTTAAGAAGTGTGTACCTCTATCGCTCATCAGGATCTTCGGGAAGCCAAATTGAGACAAAAGATACTCGAAGATGAACTTCAGAGTTGTAGCGCACTAAAATCCTTCAGAGGCTATGCCTTAGCCCACTATGTTAAATATTTTGTCGCTGTAACAATGTATTTGGCTTCGGTCTTCTTTCCAAGTGGCTGAATTGGTCCCACGAAGCCTATTGCCAACTTATCAAACACCTGTAATGACACTTGAGGATTCAAAGGTAATTCATCTCTTCGTAACGGTCTCCCCATCCTCTGACAAGCATCGCATGCCCTGAAATAACCTTGGAATCCTTATGCACAGTTGGCCACCATAGTCCTACTCTTAGAATCTTCTGCACAGTTTCCCTTCCTGCATAATGTCCTCCTACGACTCCTCCATGCACTTTAGCAAGGATACTTTTCCATTTGTACTTCGGGACATACCTTTGCAATATTTCATCCAATCCCATTTTATATAGATGTCCGATGATAACGAAGAAATCTGCAGCGCGAACCACTAATTCTTTCTTATGTTGTGTGGAATATCCTTCAGGATTTGTACCAGTAGACAAGAACTCGATTATTTCTACAAAATGGCCATCAGCAACACGCACCACAAAGGGTTGAGCATCAGGTAATCCCTCCTCTAGATCCATAAGTTCATTGCATTTTCAATCCACGAAAGGTGATCTGGTCTAGCATTCAAGTGCCTTGGCTTCACAATTACCTCAAAGTCATATTTCTGAAAGAGGAGCAACCATCGACAAAATTTCACCCCCAACACAGGCTTGCTTACCAGGTACTTGAAAGCAACATGGTATGTGTACATCTTGAAGTGCGCACCAAACAAATAGTACCTTAATTTTTGCATCGCGTACACCATCGCTAGTCCTTTGCGCTCTGTGGTAGAGTAATTCTTTTCCTTTTTTGACAAATTTCTACTTGCAAATGCTATCAGATGATCAATATCCCCTTCACCTGGTCGGGTGAGCACAACACCTAGTGTTATGCAAGACGGATCTACATGTACATGGAACTCCCTCTTCAAATTAGGGAACACTAAAATGGGTGTGGTGACCATTTTCTCCATAAAAACATCCAAACTCTTCTGGCAGTCATCGTCCTAGCAAAATGTCACATCCTTTTTCAGCAATCTTTCCTTGGGCACAGTAAACTACGCATACGCCTTGATAAATTTCCTGTATTACACTCTGTGGCCCAACATCGCACGTAATTGCTTGACATTCTTTGGAGGCTCCAGATTGATAATTACTGCAATTTTGGCATGGTCTACCATTAACCCCTATTTACAGACTACATGTACAAATTGTATCCCATATGGTATGCAGAATATACATTTCTTCAAATCAAGGGAAATCTAATACCTTCAACACATATCCAACATAAGGTGAAGACTTGCAACATGTGTCTTAACTAGCCCAAACATAGTCCAATCATCGAAGTAGACCTCCAAAAAATTGTGAATGAACACCTTGAAGGTTGCGACTACCAACCTAGAGAATATTGCAGGGGCATTCTTACTTCTATCGAAGTAGACCTTCAAAAACTTGTGAATGAACTCCTTGAAGTTAGTCTTACTTCTATCCTCCGGCACGATCTTGATCTGATGGTACCTTGAGAACCCATCAGTAAATGAATAAGCCTCCTAACCTCCAACATTTTCTAGTACTTTGTTTGTGAATGGCGTAGGAAATGGATCATGGACACAAGCATCATTCAACTTTTGCAAGTCTACACATATCCGAATTTGATCTTGTGTTTTCTTTTCCTAAACCACCATAGAACTAACCTAGTCTGATTCTTCGACAGGTTCAATAATCCCGGCTACAAGCATCTTATTTAATTATTCGCGCACTTTTTCCTTGTATTTAGGATTCAATCGATAGGGGCGCTGCTTTACTTACTTTTCATCTAGCTTTAAAGTGATCTCCATCACACCCAGATCCCCTACTATCCCCTTTAGATCAAAAAACTTGGTGGGAAATAAGTCTTCATACTCTCGTAGTAGCTCTGCGACTTTGTCCATTGTATATTCATTGCAATAGTCACCTATTTTTGAAAACTTTGGCTATGCTTCTGATCCAATATTCTCCTGCTTGGTCTTCAATGACTATGAAATATCAAGAACCTTTGCCTTAGGCCCTATGACTTCGCACTATCCTTCTGACTCAGGAATATTGATGTTCCTATGATCTTCTTCTCCTTCCTCAGTGGTCACATTGTAACATTCGAGTGCATGGCACAGCTACGTACTCTAATCTGGTTGTACCTAGGCAATAGGTTCTTCAGGAATTTTGAATATTACATCGTTGATCTCTTGTAACGCCTCATCAATGCATTCAAATCCCTTCAAAGCTAAAGGTTAACAAAAAAATTTCTTTCAAAACATCCCATTCTTGGGTTCCATGTTGCAACTTCGTTTTAAGATACCAGTTCATCGAAATCGTATCCAAAGTGTGGCAAAACATATGAACCCATTCTAGCTGTAGTTCTTCTCCCAAAGCTTTCATCCATTGAGCTAGATGCTCATGTGGATCATCCTTCCCTATGTATTTCTCCATAATGCGGGTATTGGAATACCCAAACCATAGATTCATCATCCATCGGTATTCCTTCTAGTCTACAAAGTTGTTCTTATGTGTAACCCACCATATGGCAGGCATAGCTCTTAGCATGAGGTCTAGTGCTTGGAACGGATGTTCCTCTGGTACATGCTTCTCAAATTTGTTTAGGAATAAATTAACATCTTCTAAACCATCATATTGTGGTAAATTGTGTACCTTAGTGGATACACATCAGAGTGACTTGATTAGCCTGTTACATCGCAATGACGATACCTTATGCAACCTGTTTTACCAATGTTCGAGCTTCTCATCTGAATTTGAATTATAGGAGTTGTCATTCTTCCACGTAATTTTCCCATCTTCCATAGGTTTGATCCAGTCTTCATCATGCGCAGTCATCTTATAGATTTGCTCAATGTCACCGTCCTCCTAATAATCGTGTATTGGTTCAGTATATCGTGCACCTTTGGGTGGATCCAATGGCACAATCACCCTTAGTTCTTTCTTTTCAAATGTCATATTGCGCTTCTTCAGGTTGATGATCACGTTCATATCAATTGCCCAATCAATCCCAAGCAGTGTTGTATATGGGTTACTGCTGTCCACTACTTCAAAATCGGCTATGGCGCGTGCCCCTTAAATATCCACAGTCACTCCATGTGGGCACCCCATAGGAATAATCTTCTACTAATTTTCCATTCTCAGTTAGATCAGAGACCGCTGTAGTGTTGGTCTTCCCATTATTTCCCATGTTTGCTTTGGTATAAAATATGCATCATACCCTAAATCAAGAATTACCTGGTCCATTTCGTATTCTCCAATTTGCTCAATCAATCTCATTTCACAGTCAGTCCTTTTCTTACCCTTGTCCACCTTATGTACAATGCGCTTCTCTGGTAGTGGCTTATTCTTTCCAGTGAAATTATTTATCAATTCTTGTAGTCCTTCTACTACCTTATTTTTTCCTTAGGATCTTCATGCAAGTTTTTAAGAATGATGCTAATAATGAAGGGTCTTCCTCCTGTGCAATACTGGTATCTTCAAGCTTTCCCGTATTTTGAGCCCTTGATGTAGAAGCTCCTTCACATGCAAAGCTCCTTTTTGCTTCAATAAACATTTCCTTTACCTTACCTACATCAAATCTAGTCCCCTTATCAAGAGCCTTGCGAACCCATACAGTTTCTTATGGTTTCTTCCTTTTAACTTCCTTGGTATCTATGCCACTTCGAGTGACAACATTAACACTAGGACCCTCTTCGCATGGTTCAGATCTCATCATCTGGATGTTCTGGGTAGGCTGCTAAGTCTGAGTCTTCTTTTCTTGCATCTTCGTGGTGAGCACAGGGATGTCCTTGATGACATGATCAAACTTGCGACAATATTGACATGAGGGGTGTGTTCGATTCTAACAATCTCATGAAAAGTGACCTGGTTCTCCACAGTTGTAACAGATGATCTAGCCACAACCTCTTCTAGCCCCTCCTCCTCATCCTCTTCCTCGTCCATGAAATCCTTTGTGCACTGCAATATCGCCTTGATCCTAAGGATGAGCCTCCATCTGTACTCTATATGTTCGTGTTTTGTCCATCATCAATTCGTAACTTCGACAATTGCACTTGTCATGACCCATAGACTTACAAAAATAATAGAATAGTTGTTGTGGAGTCTGTAAAAACTTCTGTAGTAAATGAAAATTGTCCGTCATATGTTTCCTTGTAATCTGACAAATTGCACACCACGGTACTGCTCCCATACTTAGCCCAGCGGTGTTATCTAGTTTCAAGGGGATAATATCCCTTCCAACAAGATAATTCTGGTATACTGGGAAATGATCCTTATCATGTCCTTGGCCCTTACATTTCAAACACCATACTTCCATGTGGACCTCATTTTGGACTTCTTTTCCCTTCTTGAGGCTCTGCAACTCCATATGCAAGCTAGCCAACTGTGACTGAATCTGCTACACTCCCATATTTGTATCCTGGATTAGTGAGGCCTCTAACTTCATAGCAATCTCTAATGCCTCTGCCTGCATCCCAATCTTCTTTTGTGACATTGGAAATCTCAAGTGGGTAAATAGCGAAGCAATGTATTAGTCCTTGTGTTGATCATCTATGATCTGCATATTAGCCTGATGTAGCAAGCATTTCAACCTCTGATCAAAGTCCCACATGGACTCATTCACCTTCTGTTGGATCTCTTTGACCTCTGTCACTGACTGTGCTTGTGACTTAGGCTTCTTGAATTCATTATTGAGTGCTTTCTTTGTTTCTTCCAGTGTTGTATTTGGATGAGCCAAGAAATACTTAATATACCAACTTAGTGCTCTATCTTGCAACGTTGTAACCAACAACGCTTTCTTCAAATCATCATATGTAATCTGTTGTGACTTCCACACAACATTTGCTACAAACCAAAATTGTTCAGGGTCTTCTATCCCCAAACCTTTGAATATGGGCATCTTCATTGTGTTGGCCATGTTGAATAGTGGAAGTGGAGGTGGAGGCGGAGGTGTAGGTGCAGGTGTGTGAGGCGGAGGTGATGGTGGAGGTGGATTGGATGGATGTGGTATCCCCATGATACCCTTCCTTACCATCTGTAGCGAACCTAGAGGTGTTCTTAGGACACTACTTTCTTCGTCACTATTAGACACTCCCAACGGATGACTGTACTGAGCACTTGAATCTAGATCTCTTCTGAACATTTTTCTACTTCACGTAGCTCCTGTGAGGTCTCTTATAAACATTAATTTAATGGCATAACCCTTTTCTTGCACAATATCATTTTAATCCAAGTCTTCAAGGATTTCAGATACTTACCTCTTGGTCCTTTGAAGAACTGTCTTTCAGCTTCGCTATAACTTACAAATGTATCGATCACTAATTGAGTGATGAATCCTCCTAAAATGCTATTAATCCAATAATTGACAACCCTCACAATCTTGTTTTCTGAAGCTTCCAGATGCCTTACCAATTCTAGAGTCCACACAATAGGGTTATCCAACTTCCACGTACCTTAGTTGTGCGCCAATTCATACAACCACTGGTGTAATTGGCATGGAAAGGAGTAAAATAAAATTTCATGCTCATTTGTATATAGATATATATTCAACCACTCTTCCTTTGACATGCGTGGATTCCTACTTTCCTGGGCTGCAAATTCATGCAACTTCTGATCTATCCACTTCTCAATTTCCTTCTTAGTTGGGAACCATTTATTCGACATCACACATTCCTCAGACATATCTTGGTCCCGACAACAGAACCATTTTTTGGCTTGATGGGCTCTAGACCCAGGTTCAAAGTTAGTTGCGCGAACCAACAAAACCCTACACTGTTGGCCCTTTCGGAAACAACTCGCACAGTGCAAGCTATAGTATCACCTGAATTCTACATGTAGCTCAAGCTCCCTCTCAAGGGAAACTTGCATGGCCTTCTCTTCATTGAATTTGACATCCCTGCAAACCACTGTCATCCTGCTGGTCGGCAAGTAGACCCGATAGTTGTGAGGTGTATCAGTGTACCCCACAAATATCCCCAACTCCACTGTTGGCTAAAGCTTCTTTTGTGAATCTTTGGTCACATGGAAATATACCAATGACCCAAAAAGCTTGAAGTGACCAACATCTAGCCTCTCACCGGAATAAACCTTCTCTGGTGTCTTCATCTCAAGTATCTGATGTGGGCTACAGTTATGAACATAAATCGTTGTGTTGCATGCCTCAACCCACAAGTGTAGTGGGAGGCCCTGATCATGGAACACTACCCTTGTTACCCCTATTATGCTTTTTTTCTTCCTCTCGATAACCCCATCATAGCCTCTATCCTTTTGAGAAGATCATAGCCTCTCTCCTTTCAACAAGATCACGTCATAGCCTCTATCCTCAAGCATGGCAACAAATACCAAGTTCTTCTTCAGCCCGGGCACATACATAACATTCTTCAAGGTGAGTGGAGCCCCATGCTCCCTTTGAAAAGTAATCATGCCCAATCTAGTAACAATATACTTCCCGTCATCACCCATATCGATATGCATCTCGAGATCTTTCTCCTCCAATTCACTGAATAACTCTTTGTCGCCAGTATTGTGGAATGAAGATCCACTGTCTAAGTACGATACACTTCCCATCATTGATGACACCATGCATGCAATGAGGGAAAAGACCTCCAATTCAAATTGAGAGGCCAAAGCCTCACTCGTCGCTCCTCTTGAGGACTTCTTCTTGGACTTCTTGAGTGGGAAATTTGTAGCAAAATGGCCCAACTCATGACAATGAAAGCACTTAATTTTCGTCATGTCTTTCTTCTTACCTCCATGATAAGAATGTGATTTGGAATGGGAAGCTCTCCCTTTCCCCTTCTTCATCTTAATCGCTAAAGAACAGTTCTCTTCATCATTAGTCTTTGATGAAGAACCATCCCTAGTGTTCCTCCTGATCTCCTCCTACATCAAAGCCAACCACATTCGTTCCCAATCTAGTAGCTTCTCCTGACCATTGATAGAGTCCTGATAACTATTCCAACTCTTTGGGAGTCCTAGAAGAGCAAGACTCATCATATCATCCTCAACAACCGTGATTCCAACACTTCCAAGTTCATCAGGACATTGAGTGAACCTGCTCAAGTATTTTGGAATAGTCTCACCTTTCTACATTTTTATTTTTGAAGTTTGTCCTTCAGTGCCAATTTCCTTTGATTATTGTTGTTCTGATACAAGTACATTAATGTTTTCCACATAACATACAGAGTTTCCTTGCCATGGAGACTCAAGACAATGTGGTCTTGAACTCCCTCATAGATTATCCCCATCGCGTTCGCCACACACTTCTTCCATTCAGCTAAATAATGTGCATCTGATGTTGATGGCTTAAGAATTTCTTGATCAATGAATTCCTTCAAGCCATTTTCCTCTAGCAGAGCCTCCATTCAATCCCTACTGGCTATAAAATTCAAGCTGCCTTCCAAGGCATACTCGAGCCACAAACTATAGAACACCATCTGCCAATCCTGAAGTATGTATTACAAATTTGAATTTCACCTGTAACCCAAAACTAAAAACTTTGAAATCTCCTCCAGTATACTATTCTCAGCTCCGATACCATATAGATTTTCTTGTAGATTCACAAGCTCGTACAATGTACTAAAGCATGGGACAAGAATCTACTTCTACTTTCAACCAGCGGAAGCCAATAGATCGATGAAAACAATATGAACAAGAAGAAGATAAATAAATGGCACATAACACAAGTTGTATCTGGGGAAATCCACTGCTCAAAACCCCACTATCTGTATTGCATATATCAGAAATATGAGTGAAGATACAAAGCATGTTCTCACTAGAAAAATTCCGCACAAGTATGCTCAACTCTCTCATCTCACAAGCTATCTCTTGGCCAACACTTAGCCAATTCTGCAGCTCTCCAAGCTCCTAATCTCTTGTTTTATTCCTAGGATGAATAGCCTATATTTAAAGGGAATTCATGCTTCCAAAACTACACAATCCAAACATAGGATCAATCTCTGATGCATACATGATATTTACACTACAGTAGATAATACAACTGATAGTACATTGTCCCTAGTCTCTAGTCTCAACTGGGTCTTTCTCTGAATTGACATGCATGAGTTTATGATGAGGGAATATTCAGTTAACTAGAGTGACACTTGTGGATGCACTAGTGCACCAACTAATTGTTAACTCTCTATTAGTTCCACAAACAGTTTGGAACTAATTTAACTAGACTTAACTTAGTAAACTACATGATCTAATTTCCAACTCATCTTAAACTCATATTGGACCCCTAAAACTTAGGGAGAACATATACATGACTGTAGACATAATAGAATTCAATTTACAAGTTGCTATGAGAATAGAATTCAATTTTAATTCTCAATTGAATTCAAGGAATAATTAAACTAGAATTTCTTGTTTCCATTTCTCAACACTTGCCACAAACCCAATCTAATAACTGTCTAGACTTCCCAAAGCTTCTAATTTTTTGCGAACCCGAAGCAACCAGAATTAAACAACTTGCAAAAGTAGAGATTGAGAGAGATCGTGACATTTTTCAGAACCATATAGAGAAGGTACTGGGGTACCACACTCCATGGACCAGCACTAGACAACTAAATGAAATCTTGGCGAGGTTAGAGGGTTGATTAGTCATTGAGGGTAAGGTTGCAGCCAATTTGAAGGAAGGAATAGTGCCCACGTTGTGTAGAAAGAGCACAAAGAACATTGCCATTTAAGAACAGAAAAAATACTACCTTGGATAGCTCTTGAATCCTGACTGTTGATGACCATAGGACATTGTAATACTTGACAATTAGAAAGATAACAATACGACCCTATTATGACCAACTAAGAGGATATTATAGGAAACAAAACTCTAGACACTCTGACCCAGTTATTCAGTAGCCAAGACACGTGAGCCTCAAGGCCAACCACGACGAGACTACCACCTTGAGATTGGAGTAGAACATATATAATCCATTGTAAACATGATCAGACTCATACATTGAGTGAGGTGAGCACCATACAACTTGCACAACAAGGGACAAGTGTACAGGCCGAACCATAACTCAACTATCCCAAGACATTGTCGCATGAGGAGCTCATAAATGAGCTTTCCCTTCCTATCAGATAATTCCATTCCTACAACCAATCCTCCATGGGAGGAGCACACCATTTCTGAGCAGATAGAAAGAATAACCTTCCTCAAAGCACCGTAGCAAAAAAACCACGAAGTCCCAATTGCATACAATTAATTTGAGAAGACCTGGGTAGGTGAACCAAAGCACGTGAGGCGTGGAGATGCCACACACATTCCATGTGAGGCCATGTGTAGAGTCTGACTCCATCATCAAGGGTTGTCGCTCCTTTACCCATATAATATACATGCATGCAAATTATAACAATGATTGGAAAGTTGAAGTCGCGGGAGAGCATCTTCATTGTTTTTAAACATTGTCACCGTTAAGCTTCTTGCAAGAAGTTTCTTGTCGTATAATCACTCCCATAGGGGAAAGTAAACAACTTCAACCTTATAATGCCCAAAAATATTTCAATATCATAAAGAAGTTCCAAACATCCAGCAACAAAAGATAAGAACATTAAAAAAGAAAAATATATCATTAAGGATTTTGAAGGGTATAGACCAATCCAAATTGTTGCCACTATTCGAACTCCACTCTTTTATACTTATTTTTATACCTACCGAAGGTAGGTTATACTGATTTTTATTTTGGTCAAAAAACTTTGAATTTGAATTAGTTTAAAAATTTTTACAATTTTCATGAAATTTTTTAAAGTTTTGAAAAAATTAAATAATTAACCTGAATATTTTGAAAATTAAAAAACAAATTTTTAATTTTTAAAAGATAAATAGTTTTTTGTAATTAATTGATGGCTTTTTATGTAGTTTAAATTGAATTATAAAATATAAAATATATTAAAATAAAATCTAAAAAAAACTTATATTAACTCAGCGACATAATTTTACACAACATAATACTATGTAGATAACCCCACATTTCTTTATGCAATAATAGTTTTTTTTTTACATAATAACTACCCACCACATTTCTATTCGCCAAATAGCATAACCTTATTTAAATTATGATGAGCATCTATGCCATAACATTATATTGTGCGTATTAAAATTACATTATTTAATTTGTACCACGACAACGTATTTACAAGAAACTATTTTTGAAGTAACTAATTAAATTACTATTATGATACCAATTTCGAAGTGGAGTAGGAAGAGCCTATTCGATATTTTTGAAGTAACTAATTGAATTAATATTATGATCCGAATTTCGAAGTGGAGTAGGAGAAGCCTATTATTTTTTTAAGTAAAATTGGAAATGTGTACAACAAAGTGTGTATTGTTAAAGATTTCAAAGAGTGAGGTTTTTCAAACCAAGCAAATGATTTTGGTAAAGAAATTTAACCAAAAAAAATTTATTATATTTATTTTTTTCATGTGTTTATTAGTTATAAAATATTTCAAAATATATTTAAACTCTGACATAGTAAAATGTTAATAACTACTAGTCTAGATCCATCTTAATCCCGGATCTATTTAGTGATGAGAGGGATCAAATCTCTCGAAGTGCAAAGATCTTTTTTAGTGCAAAACTTGAGGAAAGGTTTGCACCTCGAGAGATTTGATCCGTCGTAGTGCTTGATAGATATGAGGTTAAGATGGATCTAGGTTGGTTTTAGTCGTGTTCAGTCATACAAAATTTGTTGAGCATCTTATTATTTTGATCATTTTAAATATACTAAATATGTCTAAGATTAATTTGGTCAATTTAATTTTAACTTTGCTTAGTTACCTCAGTTTGTTGAGATGAGAGAGATTCTTAGTAACTTGAATGATGAAAAATGATGAAATACAAATTTTAAGTGCAAAGTGACAATGTAACAACGTTGAATGATAGAAAATGTGAATAATAAGAATATAGCCAATCACAAACAATCTTCACTGCGATCAATCTGAAACTATTTTCTTCTATTGTTCTTATTGTCACACTTATTAGTTATTTTGTGTAATCACATTTGAATGCAAAGTGATTAACAATGTTGAATGATGGAAAATGGGAATAATAAGAATGTAGACAATTACAAATAGTTTACAGTTTTAGGAAGAAGACATTTCAGGTAAGTGAACATTTTATTTAGGATGAAAATTCAAGTATTGTATTTATGGTTGAATTATGGTAACACAAAAGTCAATTCACGTCATGAATAATGTTTATGTGCTTACATTGAGAGAGAGTGTGCATGTTTTGGGGGTGAAATAGAGATATAGATGGAAGGGTGGGAGAGAGGGAAGAAGAGAGAGGCAAATATAGGGAGGGAGAAAGAGATATAGATATGGAGAGAGAAGTGTTAGAGAGAGAAAGAAGGGGAAGAGAGAGAGAGGGAGTGGAAAAGGGAGGGGGAGAGAGTGTGTATGTTTGTGGGGTGAGATAGAGAGATAAAGAAGGAGAGACAATCGGAGATAGAGATATAAATGAAGGGGGCAGAGATGTTCTTACAGTGAAATCAATGCAAAATATTAATCTAATTACTTTGAAATTAATGCAAATCATACATCTAGTTGCATCAAATAAAAAATCAACATCTACTTTGAAATCAATGCATCTAGTGCAAACAATCAAATAGGATTAGAAATCAACATCTACACTAAAATCAATGCATATAGTGCAAAAAATTAAATAGGTTTAGAAATCAACATCTACACTAAAATCAATGCATCTATTGCAAGCAATCAAATGGGATTAGAAATCAATATCTACACTGAAACTAATACATCCAGTGCAATCAATCAAATAGGAGTAGAAATCAACATCTACACTGAAATCAATGCATCTAGTGTAAGGTATGAAATAGGATTAGAAATTGACATCTACACTGAAATAAATGCATCTAGTGCAAGCAATCGTATAGAATTAGAAATAAATATCCACACTGAAACCAATGCATCCAGTGCAAGAATCAGATAAGAGTAGAAATCAACATCTACACTCAAATCAATGCATCTAGTGTAAGGTATTAAACAGGATTAGAAATCGACATATACACTGAAATCAATGCATCTAGTGCAAGCGATCAAATATGATTAGAAATCAACAACTACACTGAAATCAATACATCTAGTTTAGTGAAAAACCAAAATATTCATGACTTTCTAGATCTAACTTCTATGTATGTACTTGTCTCTATGTGTCTCTTTCTTCTTCCCTCTCTCTCAACCTTCCATTCTGTGTCTATCTCCCTCCCTATATCCTTCTCTCTCTCCCCCTCCCTCTCTTCTCCATTTCTCTCTCTCCACCTCTCCCTCCCTTTCTCTATCTTTCTCTTATTCCCTCTCCCCCCCTGCCATCTATATCTATACCTCCCTCCATCTCTCCTTGGTTGTATCTCTATCTTAGCCCCCTAAACACATGTCACTCTCTCTCTCTCTCTCTCCCTCTCTCTCTCTCTTCTTCCCTCTTGCCCTCTCCATCTATATCTCTATCTCCCTATGTCTCTCCTTCTTTATATCTCTATATCAACTTGCATACACACTCTCTCTCCACACACACACGCACACACACAGATATATATATCCCTCTTGCTCTCCCTTGTCACTCCCTCTCCTTCTCCACCTCTATCTCTCAATGTCTTTGTTCTTTTCTCCCTCTCTTTCCCCCTTCCAACTCCATCTCTCTCTCCCCTCTCTCAAGTCCCCTCTATTTTCCTTCCTCTCTCCCTTTCTCTCCCACCTCCCTCTATCTCTCCCCCCATCACAAACACACTCTCTCTCCGCCTTCCAACTCTGTCACTATCTCCCTCTCTTTCTCTCTCCTTCTCACTCTCCCCCTCTATCCCCCTTCCATATATATGTCTTGTTGTCTCTCTCTTCCCCTTCTTTCCCTATCTTTATCCTCTCCTTTTCCCTCCCTTTCCTCATCTCCTCTCTCCCTCATTCCATCTTCATCTCTCCCTTATCACTCCCTCTCTCTCTCTCCACCTCTATCTCTCAATGTGTTTGTTCTTCCCTCCCTCTCTTCCCCCTCCAAATCCATTTCTCTCTCTCCATCTCTCCTCCTCTCCCCCCATTCCTCTCTCTCTTCCTTCCTCTCTCTCCTTGTCTCTCCCTCCTCTATGTCTCTCTCCCCCACTCTATTCCCCCTCCATCTCATTCTCTCTCTTAAATATGATCCCAATGTATTTTATTTAAGAAAGTATCTAAAAAAATTAGAAAAAAAACACAATTACCTATATTTTGGATCAATCATGTCAAAGAAAATACAATAATAAAAAACTTAAAAGAATCATGCACTATCTTTCCTCTATCATCGTTAGTCACTTTTCTTTCTCTCTTTGCTTAGATATTTGGTAAAAATGCATCTATCTCGATTCTTTATAATATTATTTATTTATATAAATGTCACGTTTGTATATATAAAAGTATTCTCATTTTTAATTTATTAAAACCTCGATTTGATCTCTATGG
>APFE030692972.1:0-18220 GCA_000404065.3 Pinus taeda | reverse complement strand
GCTTTGATGTAATTTCTTTTAAGATCAAAACTTTGATCATCGAGTCTCGCTAAGAAGTGCTCTGCTGTAATTTTACTTAATGCATTAATACAAACTTGGTTACTATTTCATCTTTGAGTCTGGAATAACTTCAAGCAGTGTACCCCTCGAGGCTAAGGGCCCGACCCTCGAGGACACTTGCTCTTGTACCATTACATTTGGTTTTCACATGGTTTGCTTATCGACGTTATTTGGTAATCTGATGTGTTTTGTAAGTTTACATCACATGCTTTGTTATGCTTAAATTACTAAGGTTTCTCAAGGTAGAACTATTGTATTGACTCTGCATAGTAAGCACTGTTCTTTTCGGTATTGATATAGTACTGCTAGTCTTTACAGAATACTGTTTCTCTTCCATTACAGAGCCTTTGTGTTGTGCACTTGTTCATTAACGTTCCGGAATTCATCTTGGAAGTTATGATCTTTGCGATTGTTGGATTTATGAATAATGGTGTTCTATCTCGAAATGCAGTCGTATTCTTTCTAACTGAGGTGATAACTGGATCAGATTACTATTTAAGTGTGTTGTGTGTATGTATGGTTTTCAAGCGCTATTTCATAAGTTATTTGTAATCAATGTTGTTCCATTTGTGTGCGTTATTCAATCTGTCCTTAAGAGTAAAGGATTGTCGTTTGATTCTTGTAGATTACGATTAATGCATTTGATCTCATAGACTAAGATGTTACTGTCTCTTAGACTTAGTTGTTGTTCTATTTATTAATTGGTGTTCCATTTCAGACTTGTTGTTCCATTTCAGGTTTGCTGTTCCATTTCAGATTTGTTGTTCCATTTCTTAATTGTTGTTCCATTTCTTATATGTCTTTCCATTTCTTGTTATTGGTGTGAAGAACGATCTCAGGATGTAGTGAGCATTAACATCTACTGTCCGGATCCCAGACCCACAATTTGTTCTCTGATTTCCTTTTCCATCAGTTTCCAAAGGGATGGGTTATTGCTATTGAACCCTTGACTCATAAATTACTTAGTTTTCTGAATGTGTGATTTAATATTTTGAAGTAGTTAAGCTGTAAACAAGCATCCATTTATTCTTGTATTTTCAAACAGTGTGCTACTAGCATTACTTTGGAAAATGATAGCCTTAGACTAAGACACTCTCTGAAATAACAAAATGTTCCCGGATTGACATATTAATGTGAGGTAACTAGAGGTGAAAGAGACCCTTTTTATAGCTCCACAAGGTTGAGGTAGATGAATGAAGGGTGGCCAAAGCCCTTGGCCAAGCTCAAGGCCTTTTGAATGCCAATTTTTCACTAAGAGAGATACTCTCGATGCTCTAGGAAAATTATCTCGAGAAAAAAACTTTTAGAAGGAAATTACACAAGAGGGGCCTAAGCCACTTAAGCTGGGCTCAAACCAAAGAGCGTGAGCTTTGTCAAACTAACTCCAATAAGAAACCTCTCATTATCATTGAATCAATGTCTAATACATCACATAACAATAAAAAAATAATAGTGCTAAGTACTTGAGCTCAATATCTACCTAGTTGAAAACAAAACTCCAAACCTTATGTGCTCTTTCACATGCTTATTTCTGTAAGAGGGTAGCTCCTAGCACCTCCCTAGATGATGAGAATATTTTCCTTCCATAACTAGATAATGGTGGATCTCGTTCCTCATTAACTCCACTTGCTTGGCTACCAATGACGTAGTCTTGCTTAGCTCCCAATTACCTCGAGCTAATGAGGAGAGTATTGTGATATTGGGCTTGTTGAAGGAGTTAAAGAGGTGGAAAACCCCTAAAATCTCTCTGTGCTATCTACTCCAAGCCCGTGGATATTAATCATATAAAAAATTCTCCATTTCCCTCAAATAAACCATATTATGCCACATGACATAGAAAACGTATTTTACCCTTCTCACTAAGCATAATATAACAAAAAATGTAAATAAATGTGAGAAATATATAGTTCTAAATAGAGAGGTTATCAACCCTCTCTAGAAAAATAGAGGGCTATCAACCCCTTGGACTAATTGGATGTGTGAAAGAGAGGGGAAAATCCTAGGTATAGGAGGTTTGAGGATGTGGTTTTTGAAACAAAGTTTATTATATGAACAATGACCATTGTAAAACACCAAGGAAACAAAAATTCCCAAAAAAATAAAAGTAAAATAGGCAAATAAAAATGACTTATTGGGGCTTCTTAGTATGGTTTCCAATCATGTTCAAGAGAGAAATTTCAACTTTAACCTTAGCATGATTTTCTGAAGAAAAAAAGCTTTTCCTATAACATTTGTGTGTGTGGATAAGAAAAAAAATTAAAGAAACAATCACCAAGCATGCACAATGACCTACCAAGAAATGGAAGAGGATTACGAGAAAATCTCTATAATCCCTAACTTTGTTGGTGATGGGAGCTTCACAAAGATCTTCTTGTGAGATCTTTGATCGAGGGTTTCTCTAGAAATTTACACAAATTAAACAACAAAATGACTCCTCTATCTTGCAACAACAAATACTAGAACATGAAAACCAAAATATTCATTCAAATAGGTGATAATGGGGAATAATCTCTTTTACGTTTCTATAATTATGGGAAGAAGTACATAGTCTTTTGTCCTTTCCCAAATCACCTTCTTAACCTCAACGCACACTGCTATATGCAAATCTCTTTTACTTTGTTATAATTATGTGAAGTGTATAGTCTTTTGTCTTTGCCAAAATCACCTTCCTAATCTCAATACTCATTGTTATGCGCTCCTCCTAATTTCAGCTTATTGTAGAAGTATTTTACTTGCATTTCACCATAACATATTTTCTTCTCCTTATGATGAGCTTTATTTATATATATCTTAATCATGATGGGCATTCATTGCACTTGCAAATTTTCTTCACCATGTCAAGGAGATCATTAAGATAGACTAAATCAATCATTATTTTAATCAACAATTCTTATTTTAATATAAGTTTTCATCTTCCACATGATGTAAGATTATCCAATTGATTTATGACATTGTTTAGGATCTCTAGTGAAGAGAGGGTGTTTATGGGCTTCTCCTTAGGTCTAGAACACTAGGAGGGATTGTTGTTATGCCATTTGTTTTTGTCCCTATTGAACCATCAAAACACATGAAATTTGATATTTCATGAGTCAAAACTTGATTTTTTGGCTTGGAAAAAGGATGTGGCTTTCTTCTAGACTAGAGGGGGTGGATTTTAGAGTTATAGGAGATATTACATGTATGAGATTGTTTATATGAAGTAATTGGCTAAAGTAAAGGTGGGTCCTTAACTACTATATATTGTAACCTTTAATGAACAAAAAAATCATCTTAATAGTTGTCTAGAAAGTAAAATGTCTATGATTCATTTTGATTGAAGAATAAGATGAATATTTATTTGTAAATAAATTAGATATATATAAGCAAAGAAATGTGCTAATAAACACTTTATATGTTTGAATGAACATTATGGAAAAGTATAATCTATTGTTTCCTTCTCAATGGTGGATCCACTTGAATGTGATGACAAGGATTACAATGCCAAAATTACATCTTTCATGCACCAATCACAATGCTAATAATATATAAGCATATCAATGAACAAAAAACTATATTTGGTGGAATTAAAGATATAACTTTGATATTATGTGTGCATCCTAAAATTGCTATCACTTGTGACATACAGGTTATAGATATGCTAATAAGAAATTATTTCATTATACTTGGAAAGCTTTCACTAGTGAGTATATGAGAATTGATAGAAACCAAATTCCTCTTCCAAAGCTACAAAAAATGCCATTGTGCTACATGAAGAATGTATTTCACCATATATTGAAAGTGACGCACAATTTCTTTTAAGTTTAGTTGAACTTGATATAGGCATATATTCTATACTCTTAGAAAAGTTGATACCCCTTTAGATTGTGATGATTGTATTTTACATATGCACTTTGATGGTAAATGTGCAAGTGAAGGAAATAGAGCTATTATTGTATTTTACTTTCTTCTTGGACTTGACTTTTCATGTACAAATAATGTGGCATTTTTTGAATCCTATTATCATCTTATTATTTTCAAAGGTTTAGAGCCTGCCATTATTTTGGTTAAGAAAACAAACACTATGAAAAATAAGATTTTAAAATGATATATGGAACTTTCTAATAGATCTCTAAGAGATTATCTTCCAATACTATGCATTTTCATAGGAAGTTGAATTTTATGTGTAAAAAAATAGTCATACTCCTACATAATTACTCCTTGAAAGTCTAGACTGTACATTCAAGTATCTATATTGTCCTCATTTTCCAAGCATAAAACTTTAGTAATGCTTTACTAATAATGAAATCATATGTATTATTTTTCAAAATGATTCTCTTAACAAAAAACTAAAAGAATTACTTCTTTATATGATAAAAGATTCTCAACAAGATTTACTCTATCATAATCATTTTCTTCAAGTCATGTAAGTAGTGAAAGAATTGTTTGAATACTAAAAGAAATATATCATGTGAACATATTCTAAAGATTGTAACTTACTTTTCAAAACAATAAAAGTGAAATTTATTGAGTTGTAATGTGATTTGTTTTTTTTATGTTTTTACATAATTTTAGAAAGATCTACATGATTTTTGACCCAAGTTTAATTTAGACTGCAATTCCTATTAAATAAAATACAACAGTAGCAAGAAAAGTAAATGAGTTATGCACTTGAAGCAAAAATAGATTGATAAGCTCTTAGCTAGTCATGTAATTTTTCCTTTTATATTGCAAACTATGTTCCAATAAGGATGGTTAATGATGCAACATTAGAATTTCAATTTCCGTTTTCAGTTTGTAAAAGAACACTCATTCCGTTCGTCAATAATCAATTAGAATTTCAATTTCAGTTTTCAGTTTGTAAAATCATGACAATCGGTGTCATTCTAATTGCAATGGATCAAATACAAAAATATTTTGACCTCTGCAGCCAGCCTAATTTATTTATCAATTTGAAAAACCACTTTAAATAGCAAAAAAATACCATAATACAATAACCATTTACTGAAATTTAAATTTTGTAATGGCATGGGCTAACTCTCTTCTAATTTAAATTTAAATCTTGTAATGGCATGGGCTAATTTTGTCGGTGCGTTAATGCTGCTTCATTTGAAAACGGTCAGATATGCCCACGCGATGCTCCTTTGTGACTTAAAAAGTGCATTAAACTTGTGAATTTTTGACGCAGAGAATAGAGAATTTGTGAATTTTTTGACGCAGAGAATAGAGAATTTTAAAAGAAAACGGGTAACATCAAGAGTTTAAACTATGGAAAATCTTGTCTCGCAACTCGCTTTGTCATTTAATCTTCTGATATGATAATTGAATTTTAGCATACATTACGTGGTGAGCCACATTGACACAACAAACTTTACGATGAAAAAATAAGATGCGGAATATGGAAGATTAAAGAAAATAATGCATTTTGAAAAAATACAATCAGATAGGTAGTTTTAGTAGAAAAGGCCTACTTTTCACAAGTATTTTAGTCTAATTCTAGATAATATATTAGAGAATATATAACATCTAAATATATAACAAAACTCCAAAGTTTTGAAAGGGTCCAAAGCTAAAACTAACTTCCCTGCCCCAACAACTTCACAACTGGTCAACAACCACTCGCATTATCTTAGTTCCTGCCCCTCACTTATAGTAAAGAAGAGGGTCAGGAAGTGAAGTTTGGTGGTGGTGGACATTTTTTTGGAAGCTGCTTGGGAATGGGAAGTTAACTTTAGCTTTGGCTTCTTTTAAATCTTTAGGGGCATTGTCATATTTTTTTTAAAGTTGTTTCTTCATTTGTGTCTACCTGCATTTCTAGATTCCATAATATTTATTGCGGTTAAAAAGAGCATACTAGTATCAATATCATTATTTTTTGACTCAATTAATTAAACCCTTAGGCATAAGTATTTCAACTTATAGACATGTTTTTCATATTTTTTTGTTAAATCAAACAATATAATTTTTAGAGAGGGTTGTAATTTCACCCATTCTTCAGTTTTGAGCTTTACAAAAAAAAAATAACAGCTTATTTTAAATGAAATTGAATCTCTCAGGCAAGTTAAGTTCCTCAAATTGAAAAAATTATATTCTAAGATTATATCCTAGGATTTGACTTATCAAGAGCATAGATATAAGAAAAAGGGAAAAAGATATAACCATTTAGCAAAGTCATATTTTTTACCACTAATAGTATAGGAATTTTTCTTGTAAGGGTATCTCAACTACATTAATTAATGTTGTTGTGTAGTTCATTATCTTTCAACTGCTTTTTGTTGCATAAGCCATCAATTTACACAAGAAGTATAACATCAATCAAACCCTATTAGAAATAGAACACATTCCATGATTTAGTCTATCAATTCCCAACTTACTAATTCATGAGTTTCCTAAGAAATAACTTTACAGCGATTTACACTACCTTACAAATTAGGCTGCCCCAATAATTCTCTAACACTCCATAGTAATATTGATACTTTAGTAGACCTTGTTTTTGTGAGTTTCCATTCCACCATGTTTCAAACCTTTTCTTTAGAAACTACTTTGTCCCCATACCTTAATCTATGGGACCTTGTTAGCAAATAAGATTATAGGAGACATCCACTATAAGGACCTTGTTTGCAAACAAGACTATAGGAGACATCCATTAAGCCGTCAATTGTTTTTGACTACTTGAAGAGATGAGAACTATGGTTGATGAGAAAGAAGCTCATTATTTATAGTATTCATTAAAAGTTCAATACGATGGGTAAATACCATTGAATGTGAATACCATGGCCTATGGCCTAATACCATGGACTGATAAGACTTAGATAAATAGGATGGGTGAATACCATGGACCAATACCACTTAGGTAAATACTATGGGTGAATACCATGGCTAAGTACCATCTAATACCACTTTCTATTAGGATATTAACTACCACAAACACATTAATAAATAACTTAAAATAGCATTCTCACTAGAATCCACTAAAATAAGGCAATATAATTTGATTTTTTGTTGTTTAAAATACATTTTTGAATGCATAAATAAATGGATTAAGCAACTTGAAAAACCCCATCGCACTCTAATTATGCACATTAAACAATTTAAACTCAAGTTTGTAAAAATCTATGTCAATTTTTTATTAAAATTAAGTAGACTATGTCATTAACAAATGTTGTTAATATAACTTAAAAACGTGTGTGGTAAGGATCTAATATTAATATTAATTAATATATAACAAATAGCCTTTCGTATTATATTATAATTATAATAATTAATATCACTATATTATAGTTATGATATATTAATATTATTATATTTATATTAACTAGTATATAATTATAATATAAGTATGAGGTTTTAATATATGGTTTTAATATAAGTAATGATTCAACTAAATAGGTATATTTAAATCAACATTAAAATCCTATAATACAAACAATATCATAAACATAGTATTAAGCTCTAATGTTAAACTCAATATTAAAAATGTTAATATTAAATCCAATATTATAAACCCCAATATTGAAAAAATACAATATAATGTAACATTGTCAAATTGATTGCCACATTCTAGCAATGTTTGTCACAATATGACATTCTATAGATTTATGTACCATTTCAACATTACAATATTGAAAAAAATATTATAAAACCCAAAATTAAATCCAATATTAAACCTTAATATGAAATTAAATATTATAAACTCAATATTAAAGTCAATACTATAAACCTTAATATTAATCAAAACATTATAAACCCAAATATCAAATTCAATAATGAGTCATAATATTAAACCAAATATTATAAATCATAATATTTAACCCAATATTATAAACTCTAATATAAAGACTTCCACAACACCTTGTTTTCATATGAATTAGTCCTTACTTTAGCCCAACGCTAATGTCAAAACCCCATAAGGATGGTGTTATCCTAATTTGATCATGATCTTGGGGGCATATTCTAAGAGAGGAGGGGATGCTTATTATTTATATCATTCTTCACTAATTCCAAGAGAGGAGGGGAGGCTCATTATTTATATCATTCTTGACTCCTTAAATACCATGGGAAAATACCATGGTTTAATACCATTGGTAAATATAATGTGTGGATACAACTTTCTATTACAATCATAAATATGGCCTTACAAGATGAACCACTAGTTCATCTAATGCCCTACAATTCGTATGTATCCCTATTTGGACACTCATGAAAATTAATTCGATAAAGGGTGGACCTTTGTCACAATTTTCCCTCAAAAGTGAGCATTACCACAAACAAGTGTTAGAAGCAAGACCATTGTTTTAGTTCTCTTGGATGAATCCTTAGCCACAAACAAGGCAGTTGCTACGAGGAAAACATTGTCATCATAAACTTCCTCACCCATATTTAGGTGCCACATAACTAGTTGTGTGAGGTCTTCACTCCTCTAAATTTTTCTTCACATAAATGACTATGCCACATAATTTCTCCCTCAACAAAATAATTCACAAAAATATTCCATTACTTTCCAAAACTAGATAAAAATTTCCTAAGAAAATTATACCAACGTAATAGAGAGATAAATTAACCACGGTGGAATATTTCACCACATAAGCCAACCATAAAGAAAAGGGGCCTTCAAACCCTTAATAACCTCAACTCACAAATTAAAATAGCCAAAAAACATGATGAGATAAATTATTCTCCCTTATATTATTTATGGATTGAGTTTTGTGTCTCTTTTCCCAAATTTAATGTGAGGGTTAAATAGTTTCCCTCCACTTTTCCCCAATTTGGCTTATTTCACAAGTTTACCTCCAATTACCCAAAATTATCCAATGTTATCCTAAAACATTGAATAATGGTTTTCCCATTGACAATTGACTATATAGTACTTGGTTGGATATCCTACTTAGTCCTCCATTAGTCAATTAATTATACTAGCCTAGATCCACCTTAAGTAGAGATCTACCAAGATTTGAGCTTCTTACTATAATAAAGAACCTCAAAAGATTTGATCCTCTCAGCATATAGGAGATCGAGAGTTAAGATGGATTTAGGATAATAATAATAATAGTAAGCAACTTTTGTTGATGGAGTCTCGAACTTCAGTAGTGAAAATGGTATTCACAACCGTTAGGGCTTCACTGTGTGGAGATGCATGCATAGGATTGGAAACCAAAATTAGCCCCTTGGTGGATGCGAATGTCAATCTTGGGATCGAGGCACCACGCCTTTGGTGGGTGCACAAATCTACAGTATTTCCAAACAGCTGAGGTCATCCTCGATGTGGGTATGCACGGGAACTAGAATATTTAGAATAAGGAAAACTTGGCCAATCGAAGATTCACTCACACAGAGTTACAAACGCGGTTCCACTCCACTGTAATCCTTTAACATCCCTACTCTCAACTATTGCAATCGACACTCCCCTACGTGAGTGGATGAACAAGATTTCTTGGACACATATCTTGCGACACGGATGGGAGACGATGTGGATAGCGGCAACTCCTGCTTCTATGATGCCATTTGTCGATGGGAGAAATCAGTCTTGCTCTCTTGGTCTCCACTATGGCCAATGTATCTCTTATGCCACCATGATCTTGAGCGTAGACCCTACACTCTACCCACATTTGTCGAATTCCTTGCATATTGAAATTGTTGTCGTGGTGGGGCTTCCCAAACTTCATACTTGGACAGTGTCTTTGCATCGAAGGGGAGCACATCAGATTTGGGCGCTGAAGGTTCTCAAGTCATAGGGATAAAATGGCCACAGTTTTGGGATTTCCACACCTTCCTCCACTCTATCAAGACAAAAACCGAAACAAGCACTGTGTTCTCACTAAGAAGGGTCGATCAATGTTTTGACCTGTTACATAAATTGGAACATACAGAGCATAGGGCCAAATGGAACATCTGAAGCAGAACAGACTTGCGAAAATAAGGAAGATATCGACTCTCGGCAACTCATAAATACTACGTGGTATCAAATCTTTCTAAAAACCCCTCTCGGGAGTCCTTTATTAATTTGCGTGAATACGTGAGACTCAATGATGTAACTGAAGAATATATCACACAAAAAATTGGATACCATGTTCATATGCTAAACTTGATATATGGGGAGGTAGAATAATGCATGATAACAATATCGTGATGGATTATTACATCCTATCTGCATCCTCCATAATCTTTAATCTCAAACTTAAAGGAGGAGCTACGATATCGAGTGAAATTAAAAGTGCAGGAGGAGCTATTGAGAGGAGCACATCAAAAAGAACATAATCAAAATAGAAGCATAGAGATGGAGAACTATATTTCAAGAACATTTTAGGAGGAAAAAATGCAGCCACAAAACAAAAAAAACAAGCAGGAACTTCACCAAGTCCATACATAGTAGAGCAACTCAACTACAGTTGAGAACTAAATATAGACACTCAACACAGAGACGTGCATTGTGCCACATTTGAAATGCAAGCCATTATTTTTCAATTGAACTTCTTCTCACCATACCACTTGAAATTTTTCACTCCATTTTAACTAATTGGTCCTTAGGGTGTGAAATACACCTCTCCTCAAAAGGGTTCTTTATTGTAAAATTCCCATCATGTGTAGAAAGATACATAATCTTACATGAAGGACCATGGTTCTGAGGATCGACCGGCCTTCTCATCACTCCCTGGTTTTGATATTTTGATGCAAATACCTTGGCCATCTCTAGAATGCCAGTTTGCATTCGATTGCACAATCTTCCCCTCCATTTCTTGGACAACCGGGTACTAGGAGGCATAGGAAACAACATTGGGAAGTTCATCAAGAAATATACCCAAAGAGTGGAGGGTATTCACATTTTCACATATATGTGTGGAAGTAGACCTCAAAAAATTCCTACGAGATAACATTCACCTCATCCATAACAAGCAGAATGAGACACATATTTTAGATTATGAGAACACAACTTTGAGGTTTAGAAATTGCACAAAAGTAGGGCACCTTCATAATAATTGTCCGGAAGCCAAGAAAGACACTCGAAGAAAGAAGAATATTGGGAAACTGCCTAAAGGTTGGAAATTTACCCCACCTAAATCCAAAGAGGAGTAGGGTGATGCTGTGAATGAACCCTCATCCAAGGGTAATAATGAGACATGTTGGCTTGTATGGGCCTGACCCAAGTTGATAGGTGATTTGGCAAAGAAAATACCGACACTACTGGCCCTTTTAGCAATAGTCTATGCAGCGCGAACTAAGGTCTCACCCGAGTTAGGATGGGATGGTGCTAGAACTAGGTTTTTGCATCGTGGGGATGTCTGATGGGCTTCTTGAGGTTCGCGGTTCGACCCATCGCTACAGACGCTTGATATTCCTTCACAACCCGTGTTGTTTTTTCCATGCAGGCTTGCGTGGGGCACAACCCGTATAGTACCCAAGTTCCTTGCTAATTAACTTATTACTTAACTTGTTTGTGTAAGATTTATGGTTATTACAACATATTCAGAAATCATGTCAGTGCATGGGATACATAAACTAATACAAACATAAAGAAGATAATGCAGAGCAAATGCACAGAAATAAGAATCAACTTCTCTTTATTAATCTTCAATCCCGATTACACACTCGACACCGCCCTATGCACTAAGTTGCAGGGGTTCGCGCACTTAGCTGCAACTCTACTAGGCCTTTGTCCACTCAACTACAGAGCCTCTTCCTACTACTACGACCTAATACACTTAGAATCCTACTCTAAGCTTGAACCATTCCTTCGCTATTCACTCTATCATCTCCTCCCTTTCCAAATTAGAGCCTCACTCTATTTATACAATCCCATGGTTCACGGACCATGGGTAGGCCAACATGACTTTACATTACATTACATTACTTTAAGGTGGACAACCTTATGACTTAACCTCTACTTTTCCCTCCGCGCCCATAATTCACGGAGTCTTACAAAAATTTTGACCAAAACTTGTGTTTTGAGCCCCAAAACATGTCGTGGGGGGATTCCATGCCCAATAGGCCCCCAACACAATCATCGTGACTCATCCTGAGTCACTCTGTTGGTGTGGGGATCTTGGCATGGAGACCCTCCAACTGGTCTCGTACTACTTGGAGGTCCATGGCGCATTGTTCTGCTATTTGTTGGAGCTGGTGCATTCCTTCTTCTTAATCATCGGCATTTGACTTGTGTCCTTTCTTTGGTACCAGCTTCTGGTGCTTGTGTTTATAGTCCCACACCCTTTTCTAGCTCCTCGGGCCACAAAGACCGTGCTTCGGCCGGTTAGTCAGAGAGTTGGCCCACCCATGTAGGGTTTCAATAGGCTGCCATTGACTTTGCCTTCGAAGAGTTCTCCATTGAGTTTGAATAGCTGGACCGAGCCTCTGCCTATGACCTCTTTTACCACTATGGTCCCAGCAAGTGCATTCTAAATTTTCCCAGAAATTTTTCAAACTTGTTGTCATACAGTAGCACTAAGTCGTTTACCTTGAAGGTCCACAACTTGATATGGTGGTTGTGCTAGGCTTTTTCACGCTACTTTTGTACATGTTGGTGAAATTTGGTTGGAAATCATTCTTCCTTGAGTTCTTATAATTGCACGAGCCTTTCTTCTAGAGCTTCACGGTTCGTCATGCCTCTAAGCACTGTTATTCGCAGACGAGGTACGATGTATTCCTTCGGCATCATGGCTTGTGTACCATAGACCAACTGGAATAGTGTTTGTCCCATCAATTTCTTGCATGTTGTCCTATACGCCCATAACACAATGGGTATGCACAGGTCCTAGTCGTTCTGTTGTGCGTTACATACTTTGGTTGCACTATCTCTAGTATTTTATTGAATGCCTCTACTATTCCATTGTCGTGTGGGTGGTACAGTGTACTTTTATGATGATATGCCTAGACCTCTTCTGTGAGCATGCTGATGGTTTCATTCAAGAAATATCTTCCACAATCTCTCATTAAGATTTTCAAACACCCAAATCGTGTCAACACATTTTTTGAAAAAAAACTTTGCAGCGGTAGTAGTCGTGCAGTCCTTGACTAGCTGTGCTTCCGTGCATCGTGTTAGCTATTCCATCGCAATGATGATGTAGTGGACACCCATCTTTCCCTGAGGTTTAATTAGGCCCACAAATTCCATCGCCCATTTCTCAAATGGTTGCAGTGTCATTTGGGGACTTAGTGGCATCTCGTCCCTCCGTGATGATTTTCCCATCCTTTAACATATATCGTAGGCCTTACAATGCGCTTTCGAATCCTGGTGTAGGGTTGACCACCATAATCCTACGTGAATAATCTTTTGTCTAGTTGCACGTCCTACATAGTGTCCTCCTGTAGCACCCCCATGTGCTTTCGTGGGGATCTGACCTCGTTCAAATTCAGGTACGTATCTTCGCAATATCTCATCGTTGCTGATCTTGTAGAGGTTCCCTGTGATGATAGAAAAGTCCACCGCACACACCACCAATTCCTTCTTCTGTTGGATTGAGTACTCCTTCAACACATTCCCTTCTTTTAAAAAATGAATTACATCTTCAAAGTGTTCGTCCGCGACATGCACTGCAAAGAGTTATGCATCAGGTAGTCCCTCCTCCAAATTTGTTCATTCCTCGCCCATCACAATTTGTGACAAGTGGTGTGGTCCTGTGTTTAAGCGTACCAACTTGGCTATGACTTCAAAATCATATTCTTGAAACAATAAAAACCATCTCCATATGTGCCCCCCTAGCACAGGCTTGTTTACCAGGTATTTCAATGTAGAATGGTCGGTATACATCTTGAAATGTCCTCCCAGTAAATAGCGTGAGTATTTTTGGAGTGTGTACACCATTACCAACCCCTCCTGCTCGGTGGTAGAGTAGTTCTTTTCTACTTTGGACAATCTTTGACTTGCAAATGCAATCAGGTGATCTACACCCTCCACACCTTCCTATGTGAGTACGGCTCCCAACGCAATACACGACGCATCAACATCTACATGGAATTCTACGTCCCATTTCGGAAAGACCAGGATTGGTGTGGAGGCCATTTCCCCTTCACGACATCCAAACTCTTCAAGCAATCATCATGCCAACAATATGTAACATCTTTTTTCAATAGATTTTCCATTGGTGTGGTTATTTCAGCATAACTTTTGATGAACTTCCTATAGTATCGAGTCTATCCCAAGGTAGCGCGTAGTTGTTTAACACTTCATGGTGCTCCCAAATTTGGGATAATGACAATCTTCACAAGGTCCACGATCAATCCTTGTTTGTAAACCACATGTCCCAGCAGGTTTCCAAAGGGAATGAGTAATGTGCACTTCTTGAGGTTCAACGCAATCTCGTGCCAACAGAAAGTATCCAGCATCAAACGTAAGCTTGCTACATGGTGCTTAACTAATCCAAAAATAGTCCAATCATCCATGTAGACCTCCAAAAACTTGCGGATTTATTCTTTGAACCTAACTACCACAATGCGTGAAAATATAGCTGGCGCATTCTTTAGTCCAAATGACATCATGGTGTATTGAAAGCATCCCCATTCTGTTGCAAAGATCTTCTTGCTCCTATCTTCTAGCGCGATCTTGATCTAATGGTACCCTTAGAACCCATCTGTGAATGAGTATGCTTCCTGACCACATAAATTCTCTAGTACTTCATTTGTGAATGGTGTTGGGAATGCACCATGTACACACGCATCATTTAGCTTCCTCAGGTCTACGCATATTCTTATTTCACCTTTTTGTTTTTTCTCCTGTACTACCATAGTACCCACCGAGTTGGATTCTTCCACTGGTTCAATAATTCTCGCTGCGAGCATTTTGTCTAATTCTTTGTGGACCTTTTCTTTATACTTTATATTCAAGCGAAAAGCCCACTGCTTA
The DNA here is from genome assembly GCA_000404065.3 of Pinus taeda. Classification (NCBI taxonomy): domain Eukaryota; kingdom Viridiplantae; phylum Streptophyta; class Pinopsida; order Pinales; family Pinaceae; genus Pinus; species Pinus taeda. The sequence goes on along the minus strand of APFE030692972.1, from coordinate 3,351 downwards.
CATGGCTTCCTGTCAGGTTTTAGGGTGACCTTCATCATCCCTAAATCATCAACAATCCCTTTTAAGTCCATAATTTTGGTTGGGAACAAGTCTTGGTATTCACAGAGTAAATCAGTGACCTTATTAACCATGGCATCATCCCAATAGTCCTCAAGCATTACATATTTTGGTTGTGCCTCTGTTCCATTGTTGACATGCTTCGTCTTTAGCAACACAGTGATGTCGGGGTCTTCAAGTGATGGTCCGCGAATCTCACTAGAGCCTTCTATTTCTGAAATGTTAATGTTCCATGGGTCCTCATCATCCTCATCAACATTCACGTTATAACACTCCAGTGTGCTGCTTAACTGTGTCGCCCATTCTGGCTGAAGTAATACCATTGGCTCTTGTGGTATTTTAAACATAGCGGCTTTTACTACTTGTTGCGCATCGTCAACAATATCTTACCAACAATCTTCAAATGTGAATGTTAACAAGAATCCCTCACACAAGACATCCCATTTTCCCATACCATGGTGACGCTTCGTCTCTGTATACCAATTCATGGGTATGACGTCCAGGGTATGATAAAATAAATGTACCCATTCAGGTTGGGCCTCTTTCCCATAGAACTTGGTCCATTTCATGAGGTGTGTGTGTGGATCATCTCATCCGTCATATTTGTCTACTAGTCATATTTGTGATTTTCCAAAAGGTAGGCACGTCATCCTTCTCAATCTGCACCCTTCCTCAAAATTTCCTTGATGGGAACCCAACCATTGTGTGGGTGTTACGTGTAGTGCCCACTTCAATGCATTGAATCGCTACTGTTTTAGTAATGCACTTTTGAATGTGCTCAAAAATTCATCCATCGCTGACAATCCATCATATGTCAGCAGCTCCCTTGCCTCTATTGTTACGCAACACAATGATGTAATCACCATGTTGTAGTTGAGTGTTGTTACTTCCTGTAGTCTATTCTTCCATCACTCTATCTATTCCTCTGAATCCGAACTATAGGATCTTGCACTCCCATGAAATCCTTCCATGTGCAGTCGGATTCACCCAATCCTCTCCTTGTGTAGTTATCTTGTAGATACAGTCGATATTGTCATGACTATCATCATCGTGCACCAGTTTAGTGTATCCTGCTCCCTTGGCTGGATCCAGTGGTACTACTACGTGTAGTCACTTTTTCTCAAAGATCATTCTGTGATTCTTCATATTTATGACCCCGTTCATATTGGTAGCACAGTCTATTACTACTAGTGCGGGATAGGGATTGTTGTCATCGACAATCTCTATCACTTCAAAATCCTCCTACGTGCTCGCGCCTTCAATATCGACTACCACCCCTTGCAATCTTCCCATGGGAATATTCTTCTGTTGGTCCAGCATTCGTAACTGAATAGGGGACCATTGTAACGTGGGTCTCGAAATGTGTTTCCATGTTTGCTTTGGTAGTACATTCATGTCCAAACCCAGATCTAGGATTACCTGATCCATTTCATAATCGCCTATTTGTGGAGTCAACCTCATCTCCCTTTCGGTACGCAATGCATGCTTTCCAAGTTTTTGGACCAAGCACGGTTCTCCTAACCCCATGCACCTAATGATAATTTCCTGTAGCCCTTTGAATGCCTTGCTATCGTGCAACAATTTCATGCATGTCTCCAAAAAGGTAGTGAGCATTGAAGGATCCATCCCTGGTTCTAGTTGATTCTTACTACCTGAAGTGGAGGCCTTCATGAAGCTCTCTTTAGCTTCCATGATTATCTCCTTCGCACATTCTAATTCAAGCTTGGCTTCCTTTGTAGGAGCCTTGCAAACTCACATGATTTCTTCTGGCTTCTTCCCTTTATCATCTCCTTTGGTCATACCACTCCTTAGCATCATGTTTAGATTTGGGTCTTCTTCACGCTATTCAGACCTCATCATTTGTAATTTCTGGGTTAAAGGGGGCTGGAGTACCCGCTTTTTACGCATCCTCACTATCAGTGAAGGGAAATATTCTGCCTCATGATCAAATTGATTACAGTACCAACATGATATCCTAGTCGGGTTTGTACAATCGTGGGCATAATGCCTTAGCCCTCCACAATTGTAACAAATTATCTGGTTGCAACCCCTTCCTAGTCCCATTGCACCTCGACCCCGACCGCGCCCCTGAAACCCAGTGTGCATCATCCCTACATCTGGGTCGAGGGCTCATTTTTCGGCCTGCACCCTATAGGAAGGAGTTTGATCCATCATTAGTTCATAGCTTTGGCAAGTTTGTTCATCATGGCCTACCGACTTGTAAAAATTACAAAACAATTGCTCGGACATCTGCGTATACTTCTACAGCAGTTATCTATGGTGTGTTTTCCTCCTATCTGGAAGATTGTGCACCATAATCTAGATGCAATGCTTGTCCATGCCTTTGCCTCCAGTCTTAACCGCATTGGCCCTCCCCCTGCCAAGTAGTTCACAAACATTGGACGGTGGTCCTTGTCGTACCCTTGGCCTTTGCATTTTATGCAACATACTTCCTCGTGCACCTTGACCCAAGTTGTCTTATCCTTTTTCAAACTTTGCATCTCCAGACACAGATTCTGCAGTTGCATGTGGATTTGTTACCCGGGGTCTTGTATAGGAGTCTCATACAATTTCATTGCCATCTTCAATGCTTCGGCTTGGGTGTAAAGTTTTTGATGTGACAACGTCGTCCTTAAGTGTGGTGTAAGTGAGGCCACAAACCATGTGTGATGTTGTGCATCTATTAATGTCATACTGGCTTCGCGAATCATACTCTTCAACCTTTGGTCCAAATCCCAGGGGGTCTCACCCAGGAGCATTGCGATCTCCTTAAACCCGATGATTGATTGTGTCTTTGATTTTGGCCTGTTAAGTTCCCTCTTCAGCGCAGTCTGGATCTCTACAATTCTTGTGTTTGGGTGGTCATTAGAATGCTTGATATACCACATTAATGTGTGATCCTACAACACTCTCACCAACGTAGAATTTTTAATATTATCATCCATGATGCCCTATGCTTCCCATACTGCTCTTACCACAAACCAGAATTGTTCTGGATCTTAATTTCCTACTCCTCTGAACACCGGCAATTTGATCGCACTCGCCATAATGAACTGCGGTTGTGGTGGAGGTCGAGTGGGTGGAGTGTAGGTTTTAACCCCGTACAGAAATTACCTGCATACGAATTCTAAATCACAGGAAAAATAAAAATGAGAGAGCATAACACATAAAACACATATACACAGATATTTCCCACTGGATCTCAAAACCAAGACTACCAGCTTTATTTTTCATTATGTTCCTTTCAATGTTACAATACATATTTATACATGCTGAAGCATCCAATACCATGGA